>JACOMQ010001550.1:0-28908 GCA_014843705.1 Euphrasia arctica
GCTGCGAGCTGCTACGGGAGATTCGCTGGGTGCTGCGGGTTTTCCCGCAGCGGACCCGTAGCGACTCAGCAGCGACTCAGCAAGTCCCAGCAGCAGCGAGTCAGGCGACTCGCTGCGGGTTGCTGCGGGCTGCTGCGAGTCACCCCGCGTGGCTGCTGCGAGGTTCGTGGGTTCACACGAGTTCTCTCGTGTTTTTCCCGCGTAACCCTCGTATAACTTTTTCGTATGGTCATGTACGTGTTCCGGGAGTCGATTGGATTTGTCGTTCCGCTATTTTGACAATTCCGGATATTCGATCTCCAAAGGACTTCGGTCGGAATTAATTAGACAATTAATTTTAATTATTTTATTAATTCCGGGATATCGATTTCCAACAGTAGACACCCTTTCATTTGAATATAAGCACCTCTTGGTCGAATATGTACCTTTAAGAAAATGTACCTTTTCATTCGACAATTATTCATGTATTGGTACGTTTTAGTGAATATACCCTTTCACTTTGACACCTATTCATGTTGTTTTGCATGGCATTACATGCAATTTCGATTTGGCATAATATTAATGATGTAATATCATCATCTAGCCATGCAACCATGCAACCACGAGATCCTACTCGACATGCATTATTATGCTTATCCAAATACTTAAATCATATCAATTTTATATAACCGTGTACTTCACACTTCTCCAAAGTTATATTATATTGACTAGATTTAATCCGAAGCCTTGAATGATTCCAATTCCATTAAATGGACAGCCATTTCACTTAAATCACCAATAGTGATTGTGATGGAGGCGGCGGGCAACTTATAGGGTCGGGGCACAGCACTCGTCCACTCTGATGCAACCGTATTGCGCAATCGTCCATCTTGATTCTTGGCGCCATCTGCGCGCAAACAATGATCAAAAGTTAACGGATTATCGATCTGATATCTAAGCGCAAACAATGATCGACCGTTAACGGATTATCGATCTGATATCTAATTAAGATGAGTACAAAAAATTCAATTCATCTTTCTTTTGTTATAGTATCTATAAATTACGCGATTTTCAAATGTGAAATACGATTAATGTAGACCGATTATCGTGAAAAGAAAGCGCGATGCGCAAAGAAAGCACTATAATGATTGACATTGGGCACATAAATGTTTGTGGCCATATGAATTTAATTCTATAATTATTCCTTGAACAATAATATTGTATTATTACATGAAAAAATATATATTAAATGTTATTATTAATAAGGTCCTATATTATAAAATTATGATTAAAAAAAATTGTACATAAAACCGCCTGCAATTAATTTCATCTTTTCTTTGTTATAGCATCCTATATATAGATGATGATACGATTTTGCAATTTCAATCAATTGTCCAAGTGTTAGATAATCCGACTAAGACTTAATTAATCGTGCAAAGGAAGCGCGATAGTATAAATTTTATTATTGTGTTACTTTGTGTGTTTGTGTGCGTGTTTTGTGTGTGAGAGAGATGGTATGTGAGAGTGTGTTTATATAGATAATAAAAATGAAAATAATAATTATTATTATTAACGAAATATGCATAAGGGAGAGATGGGTACGAAATTAATTACGACGAGAATATTTGTCCGATTAGTTGAAGTCAATACTGACCGTCATCAATAATAATACGTTCAACTATTATATTATTATCTATAATAATAATAATAATAATAATAATAATAATAATAATAATAATAATAATAATAATAATAATAATAATAATAATAATAATAATAATAATAATAATAATAATAATATGATTTAAAATTTTTAAATATTTATCTAATTAATTCATTTTTCATTTTTGATACGAATACACACGAAAACGACAACACGATAGCTAGCTATATATAGTAATATGAATTAATGCTTGAATCTGGCTGTAGTCGAGAGTAGTCATTTCCATCTCTTCAAGAGGGATGACATTTTGGTATACATGGCGGTAGATAGTGAGTATCATGTGGCCCTTGTGCAGTACTTACAACAGAGCGACTCGTCGCAGTTGATGCAGTACCTGTTCTGTTCATTCTTCGGCTTACATATATGTTATGTCTCGAGCACCTTTCGAAGAACGGCTTCTGCATAAAGCTTCTGACCCACCTTGGGATGCTCGTATACGATCGATCTGCGCAAAGATTAAGACGCACAAAAGGTTCAAATTAAACCACCGTCAATCACAAACTAATAACGAAATATGCAAAAGGGAGAGATGGTTACGAAATTAATTACGAAGAGAATATTTGTCCGATTAGTTGAAGTCAATACTGACCGTCATCAATTTTATTCCTAATACGTTCAACTATTGTAATATTATCTATAATAATAATAATCATAATCATAATACTAATAATAATAATGTGATTTAAATTTTTTAAATATTTGTAGTGCAATTCATCTTTATTTCTATTATAGTATTTTACAAATTAGGCGACTTTCAAATACAAAATGCGATTGATGTACATTGAATGTGTTTGATGTAAAGAAAGTGCACGATGCGCAAAGAAAGCGCTATGATTATTCACATTGTGCACATATACGTTGTTGAAATTGAATTTAATTCTAATTAATCGTATATTATTATAATATACGATTGTAATGTGAAGAGGGTTAGGAGCGGCGATGATCAGAACAATGGTGGTCAGGTCACCATTGGAATGTGATCTTTTATCTTAATTTAGGATTTTTATCAAAAAAACAAATTTTATTTATTTGGTTAAATTAAGACTCATAGTCCGGTCAACTATCAACATGAGATAGTCAACTCAAATAAAGTTGTGACTTGTGGTGGTGTATTGAAAATTTTATGGGAATTTTTGTTAATATATGCTAACAATTGGTGAATTTGATTTGGACTCATGTGTTTCATTAAACGTGATATGAATTTCATTATTGTGTGATTGTGATACTATTTCCACCTATTCAAATTATAAGTTTAACAACTACAGTATATTACTTTAACCAAACTTTTAAAGAAGTTATAAATACAGTAATATAAATTGCGCAAATAGTGTTTATTTAAGGAATCAGTTGTTAATTAATGCTAGTATTAGTGGCGCAAACTAATTGAAAATGATAGCACAAAAGAGACTCTTCAGACATTACACGCGATCGTCAGTCTCCATACATGATGAATGTTGCAATGTCGTTCACAGATCGTATCAACTTATTGCAAACCGTCGTATGGTAGTAGAACTTCTCGACTTTTTCATTGCTTTTGCGCTCTCTGATCTCGTACGACCACTCTCCGTTGAGCCTCTCTTATCGTCAGGTTGTGCTTCGTATGATCTACATCAGAGAACACTTCTTCCGTCACCGGGAACAACACTTCTCTCTGAGAGATTGGTCTTCTCTCGTCAACACTCTCCTTTTCCCCACTTTCAATACCCCGGGCGACAAGCTGTGAAAGGTAGTTTCCGCCCTCCCATTTGCCTACAACGACAAAAACATCAATAATTCATCGACAGATTATTCCATCGTTAAAAATTGCGCAACTAATAAATAAACATGGATCGATCGATGGCTTACATGTTTGACTTCTCGTAGCTCCAAGACGTAAGTCTGATCTTCGTCTAAGCACTGCAGCAGCTTGACGTAGACATCCCCCCAATCCAGCACGTCCGACCCTTTCAATTTTCGGTTTCTATTTTTTGCTCGGTTCTGATCGATCCATCTAAAACTTTAGTAAACCAAATAGAATATACATTTATATATATAAATTCAAAGTCTAGCTATATATATATATACCTGTTGAGCTGGTGGTGAGGGTGACGACGACGATAGAGGTAGCGCGAAACTGATGGGGTCGGGGCAGAGCATCCCGTCTACTCGAATGCAACCGTAGCTCTCGTTCATCTCGATTCTCGGGGACATCTTCATACGCGCACACAATGATCGTATTATTGATTCGATATCTAATTATAATTAAGATGAATGAACAATTCATGAAGAAAAAAAATGTGACATACATTGTTTCCTTCGTTAGAGTAGTTGTTTGCCATTGTTAAAAGATGATTCCTGCTGCTGAACTGTGAGTGTTTGTGTGCGGGATTTGTGTGTTTGTGTTGTGTGTGTGAGAGAAAGGGGGTGTGTGAGTGTTTATTTATAGGTGATAAAATGAAAAGAATAATAATTATGAACGAAATCGGTAGAAGGGAGAGATGGATACCAAATTAATTACAACGAGATTTCTCAGATTAATTAACACAATATAATCAATTTTATTCCTAATCGTATACATTCAACAAATTTTATTTTATATATATATAATATTATTTAATTTTTTTTAATATTTATAATTCAAGTAATCTTTAATCTTTATTTTTGTTGTAGTATATTCTACAAATTGCGCGAGTTTCGAATGTAAGATACAATTGATGTAGATTGAATGTGTGTTCATCAGAAATCCGAGTGTTCGAATAATTGTGCAGAGAAAGCGCACGATGCGCAAAGGAAGCGCTACGATGATCGGCATTGCGCACATATATGTAATTGAAATTTAATTTAATTATAATTAATTGACGAACAATAATATTGTAGTTATATTATTACGTGAAAACGAAATCACATAAATTATAGGAGTAATAATATAATTTTCTTTTATGAAATGTGTAATTCAATTCATCATTCTTTTTGGTATGGTATCTACAAATTACGCGACTTCCAAGTGCGATATACAATTAATGTTGATCGATTTTTCATCAGAAAGATCATGTGTTTGTTTATCGTTCCAAAAATAGCGCGCAATGAGCTAATGAAGCGTTGTGATAATCTACAATTAATGTTGATCGATTTTTCATCAGAAAGATCAAGTGTTTGTTTATCGTTCCAAAAATAGCGCGCAATGCGCTAATGAAGCGCTGTGATAATCGACATTGCGCATATAGTTGAAATTCATGGTTATTATGAAAAACCACCATGAATTTAATTCCTATTATTCGTTGAACAACTAATAAATAAAGTTGTGTATTATATTCTCCAACCGCTTTCATCGTACCATTCTGGTCTTCCCAAGTTAATGGGACAGGACCTTGCTCGGCCACCTTCAGCAACGTTCGAGAGCCTTTTGCTGGCCCTCGGCCAGACTTTTTTTTACGTGCTGGAGGTGTCACCCCATCGGGGTCTCCACCTACACGATCGAACATTAATCAACTCGTAAAAAAAAAGAATTATATATAATGCTACATGTGGATATAAACTAAAGGTAAAATGTTACCTGACTGGCAAAGAGCACCGAACGAATGTGGATGCCCGTGTGGTGGCTCGCCTCCACCAGATGAGCCCGCTAGCATCATCACAGCCTGAAAATTTATCACAATATAATAACAAATAGCATTTATAGTTCATAGAAACGGTAAAAAAATTAAAGTAAAGTTTTGAGCAAAAATACCAGAGCCAAGAGGTGACGAAGCATCTTAGAGAGAGTCATAGCTGAAGAAAATTTATATGATCTGAAACTTGGATAGAATTTCAAAGGGATGGAACTTGGATACAATGAGAGGAAAAATCTGAGATAAGAGTATATCATAAATAAACTCACAAGATGAACAAAAAAACAGAATTAAGCACAAATAGAAAAGGCAGCCACGTAAACTATCATCTTCCATATGAATTTAGATCATATAAGTCATGGAAAGACTGTTACAGTTAGCATTCTCAGTTAATAATACGTAAGATTCTACTTATGGTTTGCTTCATTTGATTTATAGCGTTTGCCTTTCTAGTTTCTAGTACAAGAATTGTGTAGTACCAGATGAACAAATAATTTAAAACCTGTGAGAAAATTAGAAATGGCAATGATGCAATTCTATGACTGCGGTGTCAATAAGAGATAGGCTAAGCTAAAACATAAATTCAAATAGTCAAATAAGATCAAGCAAATGGGGGATCTCTCTCATAAATCAACTAATAAAAACGTAACAAAGATATGAGAGAAAGAACAAACACAAGGACCAACCTTTGGCAGCAACAACTTGGTTCAAAATATAATCCCTCTCTTGTGGATCAAGTAATAATTGTTGAGCTTTCGCTAGCGCTGTTTCATAAACAAAGTAATGTAATCTCAGAATTGATTTTTTTTATATCACTAACCCAAAAGAAGCTGACAATACGTAATCTACGAACTTAAACAAAGATCTATAATACACATCTATAAAGAAGTATTATTCATTACTACCAGCAAATTAATAACAAAATAATGATAGTTTTGGAAAAAATAATGACATATAAAACAATTTCATTAATAATTTTCCATGGTTGCACTGAGCTCGCATACAACTGCCTTATTAAAAAAAGGAACGATTGAACAAGCAATACCACCTCCTCCAAAAAAAACTTCAGTTTTTCAAAATTAATCTAGTAATACAGACCTTAAAGACAAAAAATTAACAATTTCCACCTTGAATGCCGGCTTAATCATGTAATAAGAAAATAAATAAGTAAATTCGAATATTCCAAAATTATTTTCTGAACTGAATACTTCAATCAAGAAAAGTTATTCAAATCAGCATTAGTTCATCAAAGCAAAGAACTGGACAAATAGGTATAACAATGAATGTAAACATGAAAAAAGGGCTACGGAGACTACCCAAATAAAAATCCCCAAAATAAAACCCTAAATTTTTAATTCAAAATCAAAATCAAAATCAATTTTGATAGAGAAATCAAAACAACAATAAGTCATGTTCACAAAATTTAGAGTAGAGCCTCAAGTATTTGTTTCACCAAGGAAAACACCAAAATCAAAATTGGGAAATTGAACCACGCTCCAAGTGAAGAGAAGACTCACCCGCCTCGTCTGGGTCGCCGCCTCGCCGGAGTGAAGAGAAGGAGTGGGTCTGTGACTCGCCCGAAATCGCCTCTTGCTCGAGTGAAGGAGTGAGCGGTGAAAGTGAGAAAAGAAAACTCTTCTGCAGCAGATATCTGTAAAAGCATTAGCGACCACGCGTGGTCGCAAAAGACCATCCACTTGTCAATTTTTATTAGCGATTTTCCACCGTGGAAAATAGGATTTCGGAAAAATAGTCTTTAGCGACCACAAATGTGGTACGTTTAATACTTTTTCGCGACCATTGAATTAATAGCGACCACATATGTGGTCGCGAATATGTCCGCGGGAATTTGGCGGACTGCTTATTAGCGACCACTCCTTGTGGTTGCAAAAGGTGTGGTCGCTAAAAGCCTTTTTTCTGGTAGTGTTCATTAAGTCATGTTTTAAAATTCTTTTTTTTTCCTGTTTCATGGCTCCCATTCAACTAGAATACAATAAAGTGTAGAGCCAAAGTTTAACGTATCTTTCCTGAAAATAAAATGACAGAGAAAGATCAAAACAACAATCTACAATATGACGACATCATCGTTATAGTTCCTTATTCTCACTGCACATCTATTTCAAGATCATGATTCTGTTTACGATTTGTGGTTGTTACATTAGACTTCCCCGAGATAACTTTGAATTTGAAATCTCAAAGGCCTTGTCCGTGTTTTCTCTTTTCCATCGACTGCTCAGAACAATACCTAGGTTATAATGAAAAAGAAAAGTTGCATTAGATTGGTGCATAACATCAAAGGGGATAGTTGATGTGATGGTTACTTCAGTAAATTGTGATCCTGACTGAATATCTAAGAAAATGAACATTGCATTGTAATCTGAAAAGTATAATGACGATAGGTGATATGATGCTCAAGCTAGATATGACCGATTATTGAGTTTTACTCCCGGTGCATCGCACGGGCTCAAAGATACTAGTAATTAATAATAGTAAAGATTAATGGATTTGGGCTTGGGCTCAATTTAATCACTATTATTAGAAGCCCAATATTCTACCTCCTTTAGATCTCCTACGTAGCCTATAAAAGCACTACATGGTCTTCACAATTAGAACACAAGACAGGAATATCAATAGTTGATAGTTTTAAAGAATTGGTGAAGGAGATCAATAAGAGTTCGGAGGATCGTCGCCCACATGACGTTCGAACGAAGTGCAAGGAATACGTGGGAAGGTTTAAAGGTCTTCAACAAGATCTCGTTTCTCCGTACAACGAGAACAAATGTAGAAATCATAAACCCCCTTTATGATTTTAATTTATTATCGTAATATACCCATGAAACGAAGATACGGGACGAACGAACTCCACGAACGGGGATTCGAGATCCCCGGAGGAGATCGAGACTCGGCTGGGAGCCGAGGGTGGCAGTCGAGCCCTAGGGCTTCAAACGCCGGCGTGCGATCCAAGGGAGCCCCGGCTGGACGCCGGGGCAAGCGATCGACTTCGGTCGATCGCTGGGGAGCTCCCGCGGGCTGGTGTCGCGACGGGTGCCCCCCCTCCCTTGACGGTGGTGGCGGTGAGTCGCCGGACTCACCGCCGGGGGCTGCTACGAGCAGCCCCGGGGGATGCGTGAAGCATCCCCATGCGATCGCGCATGCGATCGCGAGCCCCGGCGGGGGCTCGGCTACGGGTGGCCGCGGGTTTATCCCGTGGAGGCGGTGCTTTGGCCGGGCTCCGGTTTGTGCGGTGTTCGCGGTTGGTTTTCTGGCGAAGAGATTTCGGTCGGGTTGTCAGTTCCGCAATTTTTGATAACCCGGGATATCGATTTCCAACAATTGGTATCAGAGCGTTGGTTCTAGTTCATGTGTATGTTCGATTAATTGTTTTACATTGCAGGATTTCCGACTATTATGGCTAGATATAATTTATTCGTTAATTATTGTCATAATTGTTTTGATTAAAATCTCGGACATGTCGAGATTCGTTTTGTGTGGTGAATGCTTGTAATAGTAAAAATTCGGGGGTTGACCGAATTTAGGTTTTATTATTATTGTTCTTGTTTTTCTGAAAATTGTATAGGGTCGATTTCATGTATAGAACCGATACCAAAATTTTAATTTAATTTTTGTAATTAATTTTACGTTGGTTCGATGTTGGAACAATCGCCGGAGAGACTAGATGTGACGAAGGAGAAGAAGAGAGGGAAGGACGAGGGGATCGATCAATCCCCATGATCGATCCCATGCGGATCGATCGACCCGCCGACATGGGGGCTGTCCGCGAGGGTTCCAGGCCACGCCGGCCACCGGTGGTGGTGGCGCGTGGGCTGGGGGCGGCGGCGGCGTTGCTCTCGGAGGTGGTCGATGGTAGGGGGGCGCGGGGATCCCCACCCCGTGCTTCTCCTACCAAGATCCGACTTTCCTAATTGATTCGGTTTTCCTCTCCAATTTTTGGGAACTCTCATTGAATAGGAAAAGAATTAAATTGGAATTAATTTATTTCCTTAGTGATTATTCCTATTCTTGAGAATTTTCAATGACTTGGAAATTAATTAATATGGAAAGTTTAGGAGTCCTAATTTATTTTATTTACTTATTCTATTATAGAAGTCTTCTAGAATATTCCAAGTTTGACTTGGAAAGGATTCTAAAGATTTAATAAAATTAGAAAGGAAAATAAAATAAATAAAATATTAATAATATTTAATTTTATTTTTGATTTATTCGATTGACTTAATTTTTAAATTAAGTAACTTTTGGATTTATTAAAAATAAATAGATTTAAATATTGGAATTAATATTCTCGTCACATGGAGCATTCAAGAACGAAGACTGAAGACTAGAAGATGCGTACGGGAATGCGATAAAGCCATAATAATCGTAAAATATTATTCTAGTATTATTTTGATTATGTGATAATATTTATGTGCTTTATTTCATGTATGCATGCTTATGTGTATTTATTTATGCATTAGATAGCGTATCCCTTTATTGTAAAAAGCTAAGTGGGAGAGGGATTGAAAACAATCCCATGGTCTCCATTGTTGTTCTCTTGGTGACTTTTATTGACTTTTGAAGTTCGTATAGATAAGTCATTGGAGGAGAATTCTTGTAATTCCTTTTACGAGAAACATTGATTAAGTTTATCAAACAATGCCTAATTTATCTTTCTGAAACTTATTTCAAGTCGACTCATTCTCACCCCGGGGAGTGAAATGGAGCCAAAGCCACTTGGTCATGTAGAGGACACAAATTAGAGACTTTCGTGTCAATTTCTGACTAGATCGATTGTCTGCTCGGCTCCCTCATTTAATGAGAGATAGGGATGTTCGCATGGTGAATCACTGGTTAGAAACTTCGAGTTTCACTTATGATTCTCCGCGTCTTGATTTACAAGATTGAATGATTCAAGTATTTGGATGTCAATTATAAAAATCTTTTGGTATAGTAAACGTCCACATAAACGTGGCTTGCTATACTGAATGGGATTTTGGATTAATTGATGTAGACAGTTATAGGAAATTGTGACGGATTGTGAGTTATCGTAAACGTCCACACAAACGTGGCTTGCGGTGACGTAGCGATTCCAAACGATTCACCTTAGTACTTAGTAATGGTTTACACTTAGGTACGCTTTATAGTATTCTTCCCAACGAAGTAACGCTATAATGATGTACGACCAAAGCAAATCTAATTGCAAAATCGTTTGGGTAGGTAAACGTCCACATTAACGTGGCTTACCATATCTGATGGGATTTTAGATGTGATTAGTGATTTAATGATATTATTTGAGGGAGATAATATCGGTATTAAATTGATTGTTTGTTTAAATGTGCTTATAGGTTTAGAGAATAGCTATGAACCCACTTTCTATAATACTCAAGTAGAATAAACTCACTGGCCCCAATTACATTGATTGGAAGAGAAATCTGGACAATGTCCTGACTGGTGAGGAGTACAAATTTGCACTTCATGCTAAGTGCCCTGCTGAGCCCACGGATGCCTCAACTGATGAGGGGAAAGCGGCATTTAGGAAGTGTACAAAGGCTGATGAAATGGCTAGGTGCTATATTTTGGCTTCTATGTCAAATGTACTCCAACACCAGCATGAGTCGATGGACACTGCCTATGACATGTTGCTTAACCTCAAGGAGATTTTTGGAAATCAAGATCGTGCGACTAGGCAAGATGCTATGAGAATCCTCATGACAACTACTCAGTCTGAAGGAACGCCCGTAGGGGAGCACGTTCTTAAGATGATGGGTTTGTTGAACGAGTTGGAGGTCCTAGGAGCTACGATGGATGCTGAAACGAAAATAGATATCATACTGCAGTCTCTGTCCCCTAATTTCGAGTAGTTCCATATAAACTATAATATGGGTAAACTAAATTATAGCCTTTCGGAACTCCTGACTGACCTTAAGGCGGCCGAGGGGATCTACAAGAAGGGCAAGTCTCAAGCACTTGTAGCTACCAAGTTCGAAGGGCTCAAGCCTAATGGAGGTTAAGGGAAGAAGAGGAAGCAAGCTTGGAAACCCAGTGGTGCCAAGAGGCATGGATCACGAGAAGGGACCATCAAGCTTAAGGGCAAGTGCTTCCGATGAAAGAAGTCTGGACACTGGAAGTCTGATTGTCCCCTCAAAGGTACGAATTTTTCTTTAGTCTTAAAAACATAGTCAGCGGTATTATCTACCAGAATCTGGTGTGTAGATATGGAACCACTGACGGTATGTGCGTTTTGAATGCAGGGGTTCCAGAAAACCCGGCGGCTTAGAAAAGAAGAGTTTGAAGTCTACATGGGCAAAGCTGTGGAGAAGGCAGCTGTTGCAGTGGAAGACATTTATCTGCTTTTAGTAGTTATAGGATTTCATTTTGAAATTGTTGCTTTATGTACCCTTTTATTTTAGAAAGAACTATGTTCTGGTTTTCTAATTTTAATGAATGGATATATTATTTCTTTTAATCATTTGATGATTATTGAGAAGAAATGATGGTATTATCTATTTTGGTACATTAGTTAGCAATATGTGAATGATGAATCCTGAGTCTACCACGATGCAACAAACCGTTTTATATAACTCGTTTTACCTATTAGAGATATTTCTTTATTGAATCATTATACTTGTGGATTCTTATGGTAAGACGTATTTACTTGAATAGAACTCAAAGGTTGACTACTGATAGTTAATCAGTGGAGTGAAGGAGTGGACCTTCCAACCTAAGAATTTCATTTGGAAGTAAAAAATGACTAAGAAATCCTTTCTGGATAAAGGATGTAAGATCGGGACAAGTATTGGAGTTGATTAAACTCTGATATAAGCAAACCTATGTCTACTCAGACAAGAAAAAGGTACGAGTACTTCATTTAATGATGTGTCACAAAAGCAAGTGAATTGACAAATTCAATGGACACAAAGCTATTGTGGAGAACCTTCAAGGTATATCCATTAAAAGCATGCGATTTGATCGCGGAGGCAAGTACCTGTCTGAGGAATGCATGGCATACTGATGAGCCATATTTTTTTGCTCATTTTTACATTTTTAGAGTCAAGTATATCGAGTCTTTAGTTTGTTTTTACTTTGTTTGTGTCTGGGAGGGCACGTTTTGGGTACTTGGGCAAGTTTTGCAGGTGGGCAGGAAAAGGAGTGGAAAGAGGAGCGCACTGTGTGAAAGAGGCAAGGATATCACCTTCCAGGTCAAGAGCACTCGTTGAGCAAGCCAGACTGACGAAAAGGGTCTTGTGGAGTTGAGCAAGCAACCAGGACGTCAGTAGGTGGAGCAAGACTTGAGTCCGACCAAGTACCGCACATGGTCCGCTACCTCAATCCGTCAGAGATGAAAGTACATGGGCAAGCGCTAACATTGACGGAGACGGAACGTTAGGCAATCGGTGTACCCAGAATCCTGAAATTTGTGGACTCTTTTAGAGTGACCAGGTTCAGAGATAAAGATAAAGATGGACTCTCGTCCGATCTTGGAGGTATTCCCCCACACGTCTCCCATCAGCTGAGTCCGTCTATATAAGTTGAGTGACTGAAGAAGAAAAGACGACACGCATGAGCAGCAACAAAGTCGGAGCGAAACCCTACCTGACCAGCAGCGAAGAAGGCAGCCGCGTGAGCACATCGACTTGCTGGCGTTTATTTCTTGTTAAGCCCTCGGGCTAAAAACAATTTCCTCTATGTTTTTATGCTTTTGATTTCCGTACTTTGGTTTATTCCCATTTGAACAATTTCCCGTTTTAATGCATAATATAATTCGTCGTATCTTCTTTATTTTATTTATGTTTTTAATTATGTCAAGTAGCTAATCTGTTTGTATCTGGGCAAAGACAGAACTTGATCAACCCTAAGACGTGATCTGTCTGGAGGCTTAGTGAGGACACCAACTAGCTGAGTTTTGTTCTCGATTCAACAGGGTAGTAACTTAAGCATGTTAGGGACTTGGGAAATCCTACAGTGACCAGTGGGAACCCCGACTTGCCTAACACAGGAGTACGTGGATCAACGCGACCGGGAGACTGGGCGTCCGCGAAGGCCGAAGTACAACATGTTGCTGGAGATGTGGTCGTATGACTTAGGTCTGTCCAGGCATGCTATTGGCCATTCCGGGTTTGCTTGGAAGATGAAGGCTACTTGATCAACTGAGACTCATTCGGTCACATAGTGTCGAATTAGTCAACGTCAGGAGACCTATTGAGAGAGATTTAATAGGACTTAAACATAAGAGCGAATGAGGGTTCGGGGTATTAATATGCGTGACATTATAGGGATGTTCATACTTGGTATCTATAACTGGAAGACAAAACTGTTAGCAAAATGATATACGTACCAATGATCGGCAGCACATAGGTCAAGGGGTAGTCAGGGGAGTCAATGCCTGGATACTTTATTCTTTATTTGTTTTTCTTATCTGTTTAGTCAAGTCTGTTAATTGCTCAGTCTGTTAGTTAAGTTGCATGCTAGTTTTATTTCTGTTTAAGTTATTTGTTCTTTTCCAGTCAAGTAAACATGGTGACCACGGTTCGGCAGTGCCCAACTGCTTTCCAAAACAAAACCTTTTCAAACGTGACAACCCAATTGAGCAATAAAAGCCGGGAAAACTATAAGCTAATTCGCCTCCTCGTGGGATCGACCCTATACTTGCCACTAATACTTTTTGTTGGTGAAAGGTTTAGGAAACTTACAAATGTATTTTGACCGGCGTTTGTTCCACGACAAACATACGTCGTCGTCACATACTAATCAGAGATTGGGATTAGATCCCAAATGAATACACCATACACTCTAGTGTAGAAATGGTGTGTCGGAAATAAGAAATGGAACTCTAGTGGAATGGTAAAAGGATGAGTTATTTGGAACTACCTATGTTCTATGGATATTTTTGGAAGACAGCGGCGCATTCAAACGCGGTTGTAAAATATCCTAGAAGAACAAAACGTGTGTGTTCAATAGTACTATGAACTAGAAGGACGTTAAGTTCTAACACCCAGTTCTTAGAGAAAGACTATTAGATGAAACACAAAGCCCAAAGTGACGTAATACTTTTGAAATGAGAGAAAAGGATAAAGACTGGGAACCAGCCAAACCGAGTAGCGGTACACCACTAACTGCACCTACTGTTATTATTGTTTATACACCGGAATGCCGTTGTAGTGGGAGGTTGTGGATCAACCAAGAGATTTTCATAAGACTAGGAGAGTCTTCGAACTCCGGACCTAGTATACATGAAATCGATCCCTAGATCTACATGAATCCAGAGAATTATTGCTAAGAGGCAAGATCATTTAGAGTACGATATTAGTTGATCCATTTATGGATAGTAACAAAGCTAGAGATCGTGGAACTTGTGGATTGATAAGATAGTCCATTTTATGGATTTATCAAAAGACATAGACGAATCGTGTGTATTGGAAACGTGATGGAAACAAGGTGGTGTTTTTCGGAGTTTTATGTAGATAACATTTTATCATTGGTAACAATGTAAAGATGTTGCCAAACATAATATGATGGTTGTCTGGATAAATCGATATGTAAGATAAAGGAAGAAGTTAGGGCATGTTCTTAAGATCTAGGATCTTAAGAAAAGAACATTGTATTTCTCCTAGATATCTTATACGATTATGGTTCATTTTAAACATGTATAATTCCGAGAAAGGTTCGTTACCTTTCAGACACAGAATGCATCTATCTAAGGACATGTGTTTTGAAACACAAAAGGAGATAGAATCAGTGAAAGCAGATTCCTACACTTTAAGTGTGGAAAGCTTAATAAATGCAATATTGAAAAACGAGAACCTGATATTTGTTGTGCGGTTAGCATAGTGGGAGGATATCAAGGTAATCCTGGAAAGGAATATTCGACTGTTGTAAAAGAACTTTCGAAGTACTATGTTCTAGATTACGAAGCAGACGAGTTCTTCCTTTGGATTACACTCTCTCATATTTCTAATCAAATAAGGACCGGTGTAAGTCGATATCAGGCTATGTGTTCACTTATAAAGGAGGTGGAGTTTTAACATGGAAGAGTAATAAGCACGATGCTTTTCGGACTCAACCATGGGTAACCAAATTATGGCAGCCTCAGAGGCAGCAGAAGTTTTGGTAGGGCTCCGGATAACCTCTAGACTTAGATGTGATTCTTAGTTTACCAAAGGCTATGTAAATAGCGGTGCAATAGCAAACTAAAAGAAATCACAAGTCCGTATATTGATCAAACAGTAGCTCACGACCTAGATGGACAAGGACCAATCCATCTGTATAGTCGTTGTATGAAAGAGAAAATAATTTGTCTTAATTATTTTATCATACTTGTACACTTGGTGTATTGGGCGAATCGCTTGAGATTTATCGATTAGGATTGCCTTAGATAATCTATTTTAGTCTTAGTGTATTTTATTCTTAATCCCTAATATTATTGCGGGTGTGTGCATTTAATATTAGTGACTTTGATTTTCCAAAGGAATTAACCGATTGGAATAACCGGTCGATTACCGGCAAAGTTGGGTTACGGTATTTTATGTATGACATTCTGTGAATTCTTGAAGGGAAAGTGTGTCCTCGAAAGGGTTGATAATGTCCCCGACATGAGTTCATAAGGAATTATTATGTAAACCTTATGAGTGGATTTGTTCCGCATAATAATTAAAGTTGAATGGTACTATTCTCAGTTACAAGAGATGAATAAATTAATTAGCAATAAATTTAATTTATTCATGGACATTTCTATATTAAACGCACGGAATAAATAATACTACCGGAGATAATATTATTTGATATAATATGGTATAATATTGGGAGTACAATTATATTTATATAGTGGAAAATAAATATAATTAATAATAGTAAGGATTAATGGATTTGGGCTTGAACTCAATTTAATCACTATTATTAGAAGCTCAATATTCCACCTCCTTTAGATCCCCTACGTAGCCTATAAAAGCACTACATGGTCTTCACAATTAGAACACAAGACAAGAATATCAATAGTTGATAGTTCTAAAGAGTTCGTGAAGGATATCCATAAGAGTTCGGAGGATCGTCGCCCACACGACGTTCGAACGAAGTGCAAGGAATGCGCGGGAAGGTTTAGAGGTCTTCAAAAAGATCTCGTTTCTATGTACAACGAGAATAAACGAGAATAAAGGTAGAAATCATAAACCCCCTTTATGATTTTAATTTATTATCGTAATATACACATGAAACGAAGATTCAGGACGAACGAACTCCGCGGACGGGGTTCGAGATCCCCGACGGAGATCGAGAGAACCCTCGGCTGGGAGCCGAGGGTGGCGGTCGAGCCCTAGGGCTTCGATCGCCGGCGTGCGATCGAAGGGAGCCCCGGCTGGACGCCGTGGCAAGCGATCGACTTCGGTCGATCGGTGGGGGCTGCCGCGGGCTGGTGTCGCGGCGGGGTCCCCGCCTCCCTCGACGGTGGTGGCGGTGAGTCGCCGGACTCACCGCTGGGGACTGCTACGAGCAGCCCCGGGAGATGCGTGAAGCATCCCCATGCGATCGCGCAAGCGATCGCGAGCCCCGGCAGGGGCTCAGCTAGGGCTGGCCGCGGGTTTATCCCGCGGCGGCGATGCTTTGGCCGGGCTCCGGTTCGTGCGGTGTTCGCGGTAGTGTTTCGGCGAAGGGATTTCGGTTGGGTTGTCGGTTCTGCAATTTTTGATAACCCGGGATATCGATTTCCAACACTCCGGATCCTTCGACTCTAGGTTCCGGTTTTGTGTTCTTCAACTGAAGCTGCTGAAGTTTGTGTTTAAGGCCAATTTCGCGAAAAGTAGGTATCCTACGTCGAAGACGTAATTTCAATTGGTATCAGAGCAGGGACGTCATATGTATACGACGTGATCCGTAACTTGACTTCATATTTTCCGCTACAATGGAGTCTTCAATGTTTATTCAGAAACCGATTATGCTCACTCATCAGAACTATTCGAATTGGAAAGCAAAAGTTTAAGCTAGAATTAAGGGACATGACTCTCGTGCAAGGATGACTGTTTTGGAAGGATGGGAGTGCCCATATACCGAAGATGCTGATGGCATATGAATTCCAAAACCTGAACGTAATTGGACAAGAGAAGAGCATGACTTATCTACTGCTAATAGCAAAGCACTTCTCCTTATTTGCGAATGGTTGGAACTCAGCATGTATCAACTGGTTAAGAATTGCACCTCAGATAAAGACGCTTGGGAAACTCTTCAGAGAACGTGTGAGGGAAGCCATGCTGTCAAACGTTCAAAAATTCGAACTATCACTGCTCAATTCCATCAACACCGAATGAGAGAAGATGAGGACATAAATGAATATTTGGACAAAATCATGAGATACGTAAATGAGGTGTATGAACTTGGCGAAATCTTTCCTGCCATCATGGTCTATGAGAAAACTCTCCATAGTCTAAGCTCAAAGTTCGAAAGCAAAGTGCTAACGCTTGAAGCACGAGAAGAAAGAGACCATAAATGGGACTATGCTGATTTAATGGCAGACTTGAGAAACTATGACTTGACTCTAAAAGTGCGAAGTAACCCGGAGATGTCTCTCGTCTATGAGCCGATGACCGCATTAAAAATCTCTGAGAAAGGAAAGAGCTCAAGGAGTACGAAAGCTAAGAAATCGCAATCTCAAGTCGAAAAATCTGAAAGTAGTTTCTCCGCCGATTTGAATGATTCTGATGATGAGGAGGCAGAGGATATTGAGAGGTTGATGAACTCTAACAATCCAGACAAACTTGCTGTGTTGACTGATATAGTCACTTATCTTGTGAAACAAGATTTTAAGAGAAAGAACCGAGCTCGAAATTTTCGAAATTTTCAAAAAAACTCTAACTCTTTTCAGAGCACCTCAGACAACAGAAATCAAGCTTCATTCTCTGACAAAAATTTTAAGGGAACAAAACTATCCCCATACTCTTCAACTAGCAAGGATGTTTCTAAAATGCAATGCTTTGAGTGCAAAGATTTTGGACACATCAAAAATGAATGTCCCAACCTACATCGAAAGAAGAAACTACCAGTGAGCTATGTTGTGATCGATGATGAAAATGTGATCTCCGAGAATGAGGAATCTGAGGATGAAAACTCGGATGAAAATGAGGACAACGCTCTTGTTGTCACTTTTGATGGAAGTTTTGATCTTGCAAATTTCGAAGTTGAAAACTTTGAACTTGATGCATTTCTGAAGGATACTGCAACGGCCGACAATATCTTTTGTTCGGCCTCTGAAAATCGAAATTTTTGTGATGATGAAATGTGTTCGGAAGATGATTCTGTGTCTAAATTTGAAGAGAAAGAGATGACATCAAATGTGATTCAACCGGAAGTAGAGTGTGGTGAAATGCTTACTTTGAGAAAAAATTACTCTGAACTTCAGAAATCCTGTGAAAGAATAATCACTGAGAACGGAGCATTCGAAGCGTCTCTAAAATTGTTGAAAGAATCTGTTGATGAATTTTCTGAAGAAAAATGAAATTTTGTTGAGGAAGGTAATGAGTTGAGAAACTTAGTCGAGAAGACAGACTGTGAGAATCTGAAGTTGAAAAATTCTCTGAAAAATCTAACAATCAAATTTAATGATCTTTTTGAAGAAAAACACAAGTACTTCAAGGAAGTTGTTAATCTGAGAGAATCATGTGACAAGTTGAGTTCTGAAAACTCAAAACTAAAAACGTCATTGAAAAAGGAAACGACTGAAGTTAAGAAACTTCAAACTCTTTTCAAGAATTCGGATGCTGAAAACGATGAGCTAAAGTCGTCACTGATGAAAGCTCAAACTGACCTTGATATGAGTGATAAGGAGTGCTATGTCTTGAAAGAAAAACTTCATATGAAAGATGAACTACTGAGAAAGATGAACACAAATTCTTCGGTGTTTGATAATGCCGCTTCATACATGAATCCTAACCGTTATGGACTTGGGTTTCAAAAAGTGTTTGAATCTATATATGCTACGCCTGAGAAGAAAGAAGTGACTTTCGTTAAAGCTTCGAACGACCCGCCAGAGGATGAAAGTAAAGATGAGTTTGAAATATTGAAACGGAGGGAAATTGTTGAAGGGAAGAAAGTTGTTACATCTCCTGAATCTAAAACTCAAAGGTCGGTCTCGACTACTTGCTCTAAATCCGAGACTTATCAATTTCCTAAAAATATTGTGAAACATCCTCGAGGAAGAAATGACTAGACCTTAGTATAAGTGGGAGATTGTTGGATTTGTATACTTAATGTCTAGATTTAAGTAACGGAAACTCCCAATCATAGCATTTAATCTATTAATTAAATAAATAATTGTTTGCTTTTAATTATTTGATAATTAAATATATGCAAATATAGTCCTAGATTATATACGTTGTAGTTAGTATGGTGTGCGTCGTCACACGGAAGATCATACTATCGGTTACTCGTATTTAATCGAACAGTTGCTCACGACCTAGATGGACACGGACCAAGCCATCGGTATAGTCGTTGTATGAGGGAGAAAATAATCGGTCTTGATTATTTTATCATACTTGTACACTTGGTGTATTGGGCGGATCGCTTGAGATTTATCAATTAGGATTGTCTTTGATAATTGATTTAAATCTCAGAGTATTTTATTCTTAATCCTCGATATTATTGCGGGTATGTATATTTAATATAAGTGACTTTGATTTTCCAAAGGAATTGTCCGATTAGTATATCTGGTCAATTACCGGTAAAGTTGGGTCATTATATTTTATATATGACATGCCGTGAATTCTTGACGGGAAAGTGTATCCCGTAAGGGTTGATAATATCCCCTAGATGAGTTCATAAGAAATTATTATGTAAACCTCATGAGTGGATTTGTTCCGCATAATAATTAAAGTTGAATGGTACTATTCTCGGATATAAGAGATGAATAAATTTATTAAGCAATAAATAAATTTTATTCATGGATATTTAAATCTTAAATAAACGGAATAAATAATACTACCGGAGATAATATTATTTGATATAATATGGTTTAATATTGGGAGTGCAATTAATTTTATATAGTGGAAAATAAAATTAATTAATATTAATGAGATTAATAGATTTGGGCTTGGGCTCAATTTAATCATTAATATTGGAAGTCCAATATTCCACCTCCTTTAGGTCCCCTACGTAGCCTATAAAAGCACTACATTGTCTTCACAAAAAAAAAAAAAAACACCATAAGATTATCATACTTGATATTCTAGAGAGTTCGTGAAGGAGATCCATAGAAGTTCGGAGGATCGTCGCCCACACGACGTTCGAACGAAGTGCAAGGAATACGTGGGAAGATTCGAAGGTCTTCAAATCATCTCGTGTCTCCGCACAACGAGACGTAGGTATAATCGTAAACCCCCTCTTATGATTATTCGTTTTATATAATCGTGATATATACATGAGCGAACGATCCGGGAAAACGTACGAACTTCGCGGACGGGGATTCGAGATCCCCGGCGAAGATCGAGAGAAACCCTCGACATGAGTCGAGGGTGGCGGTCGGCCCTAGGGCTTCGACCGCCGGACGCGCAGCGAAGTGGAAGCCCCCGACTGGACGCCAGGGCATGCGATCGACCAAGGGTCGATCGCTGGGGGTTCGCCGTGGGCTGGTGCCACGGCGGATGAACCCCCCGGCCACCCCTCGTTGCCGGCGTGCTTCGAGGGAAGCCCCAGCTGGACGCCGGGGGGAGACGCCGCGGGCTGGCGCCGCGGCTGGTGGTTCCCCCCACCTCCGACGATGGCGGTGAGTCGCCGGACTCATCGTCGGGGGGCTGCTGGGCAGTCCCCATGCACGGCGATCGCGGCCCCCTCGCGGGGGCTCGGCTGGCGCACGCGGCCTTCGGGCTTCGCTGGGCGTTCGGTCGGGCCCCGGTTCGTGAGGTGGTTCGCGATCGTGATTCCGGCGAAGGAATTTCGGTCGGGTTGTCGGTTTCCGCAATTTTTGATAACCCGGGATATCGATTTCCAACAGTGTATTTGCTTTTGCGCTGTGCGCCGATAGTAAAGTTAGGAGATATAACTCTAGGTGCACTTGTGCTAGATTACTTGTGAGTGGGAGTGTTGCGACACTCGGGAAACTTCTTGTAATCATTTTGCCTACCATACTCATTGTAATAGTTTCGTTTTGTTTTCAATGAAATGCAATATATTACATAAACTTTGTCTTCACTTTTTGTACTCCGAACTTGAGTGAGTGTGTGTGAACTCCGGATCCTTCGACTCTAGGTTCCAGTTTTGTGTTCTTCAACTGAAGCTGCAAAGTTTGTGTTTAAGGTCAATTTCACGAAAAGTTGGTATCCTAGAAGACGTAATTTCACAATTAGACTTGGTAATTAAGTTTGATAAAGCTTGTATTGATTTTATGGCATAAATGTTCAAGTGGGATCAAGTGGATGCCTTTATCTCACATCAAAGAACAGCAAGACTTTAGCTTCTCAAGAAAGCTTCATAATTTGCCTTTATATACAAGACCTTGAATTTGGATTAAGTGAGAGAGATAGAGAGAGTTTGAGATATTTTATGCGAGAGTGTTTTTAGTGAAGATTATTCATTGTATTTCTCTCTCATTTTGTAGCTTTTCCATCTTGGAAGAAGCTTGTTTTAGTATTTATATTTCGTGAGAAGTTGAACTCCAAATGTATATTTGAGTTGTTTTAATAAAAATTTCTGACTGTGAGGTCATTTGTGAGCTGTTGAGAAAACAGTTCGCAAAGGTTTTTATAACTCTATTTTTCCGCTGCTGTTTTTCAGTCTCTCACTCTCCTGTGTTTACGTGTGTTTCGGTAACTAGAATCCACAACTCCAAGGAGCACTTTCAATTGGTATCAGAGAAGTTCACTTGACTGACTAAGTGAAGGTCCGTGGTTTTCTCTGCTGTGATGGATTCAAGCTACCTGTTTCGCATCATTGTTCTCGATGGATCAAATTACTCCCACTGGAAGGTGAGGATTCGTTCAAAGATCAAATCCATCGATACATGCGCATAGGATGCTATTGAAAATGGTTGGGAGCCTCCAATGCATAATGACCGTGGTGACTACGTGCGCAAACCGTCTAAAGACTGGACCAAAGAAGAACGTGAAGCTGCCTCCGCCAACGAGAAGGCCTTGACGGAGATTTACAGTTCAGCCGACACCAACATGTTCCGGCTCATAAAAAATTTGACGTCAGCCAAAGAAGCATGGGACACACTCCAGATCCACTGTGAAGGAAACAAGAGCGTCAGGGAGTCCAAACTCCGTATTTTAGCCACCAAGTTCGATAATGTTAGCATGCGAGAAGATGAATCTTCAACTTCTTATTTCAACACCTTGTTTGACATCGCAAATGAGTGTGCAGAACTTGGCGAGCCTATGCTGAACAAGACTCTTGTGTCCAAAGCTCTACGGACTCTCAACTCAAAATTTCAGGGTAAAGTAACTGCTATTGTAACTGCTAAGAATCCTGATACTATTGAGTTTACAGATTTGATGAGTGATATCAAGACCCATGAGATGACCATGTCAGAACGCGAAGGACGAGACCCGAGCGACTCTGGTCTTGCGCTGAAAACTTCAACAACAAGGTCAAAAGGAGATTCTTCCAAAAGCTCCAGTCATTCAAACAGATCCAGGGAGTCATACCAACAAGATTCTGAAGATGAAGACGACGTGGATGCTGAGTTTGAAGAACTGATGAACTCAAAAGACAATGACAAGATTGCCTTGTTGACAAGACAAATGAGGTTCTTGTTCAAAAACCAACAGAAATACAACTCTCGCAACAAGCAATCACATGATGGACAGTCAAGTAGTCCAAGATCTCAGTTCCCTACACCAAAGAAATCTGTCAAGAGCACATCTTTACCTGGAAGACACACATTCTCAGAAGGATCGAAGTCGAATAACTCATCCAATATCCAATGTTTTGAATGTAGTGGATATGGTCATGTTGCAAACGAGTGTGCTAACACACTAAAGAAACTTGGAAAGAAAGTGACATATGCTGCTGTAAGTGACAATCACTCAGTGATGATGAATCTGAAGCTGTTGCTCAGACTGCTGAAGAGAGTGCCATGTTTACCCACTGTGATGATAACAGTTCGGACGACATTTATTTTGCGAGGTATGATACTGACTACTCTACTTTATTTTATCTTACCTCTGTAAATTTCTCATTATCTATTTTTTAAGAAGTCAGTATTAACTTTTAATTAAAAATATTAAATTTTTAATATTTAATTAATTAATTTAATGAATAAATGGTGAAAATAATATGAATTGAAAAAATTGCCCTTAATTAGGTCGTGTATATTTTACACAACTAAAATATTTTTCGGAATATTCAATTTCGAATTCCGGAGTTTGGAAAATGTAAAATCATGAAACTTTGAGTTGCAATCGGTAAAGTTTTCCGAGAAGGTTGCAAAGTGTAAAAAAACTTAATCCTCGGGTTGAAAATGTATTTAATTTAAACTAATTTTTATTTTCAACACGTTAAATTTTGAAAATCGAGGATGATTCAAGAAGGACGACGAGAAATTTAATAAAATGATTCTATTGTAATTTTATTATTTAAATTCCGGCTGCGATTTAAATTAAGTTTTAATAAAATTTTGATTAATGTCCAAATATTTATATATAATAATAATTTAAAAATAGTATTTTTATTTTCAAAATTTGATTTAAAAAAACGAGAGTCCAAAGTATCAATCAAAAAAACAAGGAAAACTTTAGTACAAGATACTGATGCAATCAAGAAGGCCAAAGTATTGATCGACGGCGTAAAAAATGATCATTGTTATCAATCCAAACATTTACGTAAACCATAAACCCTAAATATAGGATCAAAATTTCATTTGTGGGAGAAATAAAATTACTTCCATACAACAAAAAAACAATAGTATCCTCCGGCAAATAGCAACTTTTCTATGTATCAAAAATGCTTCTCACGTTCTAACAAAAGTAATAATAAAATAGGTGTTTGTTGTTCAGATTCATCTGGTCTAGTATGAAAAAACATAAAAACGAGGCTGCTTACTGTAGTTGGTTCGGTATTGTATTGCTTGATAAGAAAAGATCGGTCGCATGCCAAAATGTCACCAGCTTTTAGGTTGAAACACACAGAGATTTGTCATCAGTAAGTCAAGCAAAGTCATCGATCCAGTCGCCATAAATCTTGCTAATTTTATTGGGACCCTTCCACCTCCGGGTAGGAACCTCCATCTTGGATGGCAACCTCAGCCGTGGAACTCCAACTCGATTGAAACGAGGGACACGAGGAATGTGGGCCCCATCACCAGTAGAACAAATAGAAGCTTTAGCAGCAGGTAAGGCATTTTGCTTGGCAGCAAGAGTAGAACGATTCTCAGCTTCTTTGTTTATGAACCGCCCTTCATAATCACGCAGCTCTGTTCACAAAAGCAAGCAATGAAATTAATCACAACCAATTTAACTAGTACTAAGATACTATCATAGAAGATTAACCAATAAACCATGTTTCTTTTGCCTAAAAGACGAGATTTACAAGAACAATGACCTGAAGATAATGTATTGAGAATCGGATTAAAATGGTATTAAACAATAATTAATTGTACATTATCAATGTGAGCCAATAGGGTGCAACTTACATAACTAATTAGTAACTGTAGCATTACTCTAAAATTAAAAATTAAAAAATCATTGGTCGGCGGAAACTTGAAATCATTAAAAAATGGGCAAAAGAATAAATTATAATATTTTATTTTATGCTACAAAACATGTATCAATTCTCAGACACAAGTGGAACTTCTAAAATCACAAGGTAAATGAACTACTGACACGAAACATTAGGCAAACAAAATCAGTGCATAGAAAGAAAAGAAAGTCAAGATTGATAATGGGATAAAAAAACGTACCCGACGATCCATGAGCATAATGGCACTTATCAACAAATGTACACCACCCATTTGTCTCCCAATTGTTACACAATCTTGTCTTCCAATTTGAACTCTTTAGAATACATTTACTTCCAAATCCAGGAACCAAACAAATCGCCTCTGACTTTCGCTCTTCCCCACTCTCCTCGCCAATGAAATAACAATTCTCATCATACTCACTACCTTTCTCGGCCAAGAACTCTGCGAAGTACTCACTCATGTGATTAGACAATGTTGTTGATTGCATTTGTTCTCCTTTAAATGCAACTGTAGTTCCCTCTTCCCAGTTAGGGATCGGTTCTCCAAGTTCCTTATTCATACGCGTATAATTACAATTGCTAAGACCGTGAAACTTATTCTGGATAAATTCCGAGCAATCAACGTTTCTAGCCCTTTTGTTCGGAGGCTGACTACCCACATCAAAACAAAACAGTTTCCTCTCATCAAGTGACTTTGACTCAGTATCGAGGGAAATAGTCATTCCGCCAATCACATCTTCATTGTTTTTTCCGGAAATTATTTGATCAATCGATTTGACGACCTTTATCGCATTCGCGTTATTTTTTGATTTTCCACAATCAATTTCAAAATCACAGTCACCAGAAAATCCATCACGTCGGTGAAACTCCATCACAAATTAAATTTGCTACTCAAATTATTTCCAAGAGTGATTAAAGAATTAAAGAAACCCCTAATTTCTCTGAAAAAGTAAATAAATCGATTCAAAATTTTCAGCTTTCATCACACACAGAGATTGAGAGATTTAAACTCATTCACAAATAATACGTATTTAATCATGATTCTCAAAATAAAAAAATATAGCAATTAGATGAATGAGGATGCCAATGATTTAATAATTAGAGCAATATAAGAACTAACAAGTAACAAAAAGAATTAAACATAATCAGTATAGATCTGCTTTTAAGATCTCAATCTATTATCACACACGCATTTCTTTTAACATCTGAGTCTTCTTCTATAGAAAGAATTGCCCAGCATCATCTTCAATTAACTAATTACGCTAGAGGTGATGAAAACATGGCTATATAAAGCATGGAAAAAGGTGATGAAATAATAGACAACCTGAAGAGTTGAAAGTCGACTCGTGAACGATTGAAGATTTACAGATGAAATTTTTTGATTTCAACCTTTGACTATTCAGTCCACTCTTCCTTTGTTGTTCCTAAATTTATAAAAACTAAAAAGCAAATCCTAATATTACATTTAAAAAGGAGATGGAATTGAATTGTAGATTTTGTAGACATTCCATTCATTAATTTTCTCGACTTCTCCGAAATAAAAGCAATATAAATGTATACCAAAATGCAAAAGTCAGAATGTCAAATGAATAAGTCAATTATGTCCCTCAATATTCCACACAATTGTTTTTCGGATACCTCCAAATATTCACTTACTAAGCACATTGCACTGACAAAGAAAATCATATAAATAATTTTTGTAAGTTAACAATTACAAAATACATGAACCCCTTTGCACACTGAAAAAAAAAATCATTAAATTATGAGAAACTTTAACAAAATAAAATATCGACTTCTTTTATAGGCAACCCTGGACTTATAGAGCATTCAAGAGATAGTTATAGTCTATTGGTCTTATAGAGCTACATCAGGTGCTAGGCAATATGGGGTTCTAGTTGGCATATCTAAAGAAATAAATGGGACACGAAAACCATATTGAACGATAAGCAACAGAGAAAGCATAAATTAATATCTTTTGATAGAGATTGCGAAAAATGGTAACAAATAGATAGCATTCACTTAAAACAAAAGTGAGAACAAGAAAACACAATGTTGTTGGATTGCCATGTATACATTTTTCGCCGATAGGGAAAGAAAAGATTTTGCCTTGACCAATCTATAGCAACTTATTATTGATTAGTAAGTCTGGATTTCCACACATTAGGAAGTCAGAGAATAATGTGAATGAAATCGAGATCATTGGATTCACTAATATAAAAAAATCCGTAAAAAAACAATGAGTGTTGGACGAAATTAATATTTCCCCCGATACCAAGTCAAAATCACTTTAAGAGAGAAAACTATTATGTTTTGATATAGGTAGTCAGCCTCCGAATAAAAGGGCTAGAAACATTGATTGCTCGAAATTTATCGAGAGTAAGTTCTATGATCTTAGAAATTGTAATTATACGCCATATGACTGAGGAACCTGAGAACCGGTCGCTAACTGGGAAGAGGGAATTACAATTGCATTTAAAGGAGAACAAATGCGGTCAACAAAATTGCCTAATCACATGAGTGAGCACTTCACAGAGTTCTTGGCCAAGAAAGGTAGTGAGTATGACGAGAATGGTTATTTCATTGGCAAGGAGAGTCGGGAAGAGCGAAAATCAAAGGCAATTTGTTTGGTTCTTGGATTTGGAAGTCAATGTATCTTAAAGAGTTTAAATTGAAAAACAAAATTGTGTAACAAGTGAGATATAAATTGGTGGTATACATTTGGCGAAATTATCCATAAGATTGCACATCAATCTGAATCCAGAGAAATCAACCTCTCAAACAGTTTCACCATCAAATAAGATGGAATTGAGGGAGCCAAATGATTCCGAGACAACCTTGAAATCCATGTAATTAATGTCTCGGTAAATTAGATCCTTCTGGAGTAAAACAAAAGGGCGATTATTAAAGCGATCTAAAACTTCAAAACATGTACACTAAAAAAAGATGTAAGATCATTTCACCGTTGTCAATGGAGTTTTCATCGGTGTCAGGTCGATGCCTTCATCAGAAATTATAATCTATGTTGTTCGTCAAGACTTCGGCGGCGGCGGCGCCGCCTCCGCTTAGCCTCTTTTAATCGTATCATTACTATGAGAATTAGGGTTGGTTTATTTAAGCATATTTTTTAGGGACAAAAAAATTAATTTAAACTGTACCGTGTTTTACATGAAGATAGTATATAGGAGTAGAATATAATTGACTGAATATTTATTTATATTTTTTAAGTATTGCAAATTATGTTTAATAGATTATTTTTACTATTCATTCCTTCATAGATGTTATATAAAGATTCTCTCTCATTTACATTTCTTAATTAATTTTGCAAAATATACAAATTATAATGTTATGACGATTTTGATTATTTTATTTAAATAAATAATAATTATTGAAAATATGAACTTATCAACTTCTTAAGTAGAAGTACAAAAAAAATTATATTTCATATTAATTTATTTATTCGCATTAAAACTAAATTCATATTTCATTTTTAAACTTTTATGCAATGAAACTATGTAGTCGATATTTCATACTATAAATAAGCAATCTGATTCAAGTCATGAAAAGCCTTGATTTCAAGGAATGGACATTCTCAGAGCTGTCATAATAGGTGTCGAGGGAACTCCTTACCATGATGGTCTCTTTTTCTTTGATGTTTCTATTGTCAAGCTGTGTATCCAAGTTTTCCAACATCAGTATTCAATTTCAAATCTTTTGAATAACTTAAAGCTCTTCCGCATGATCTTTCATCTTCTATTTGGTATAGTAGAATATTTATTATCGTTTTTATAGCATATTTAATCCTAATCCGAATAATAAATAATGGTTTTTCAATTCAAATATAAATTCACTGTTGGAAATCGATATCCCGGAATTAATAAATTAATTAAAATTAATTATCTAATTAATTCCGAACGAAATCCTTCGGAGAACGAATATCCGGAATTGTCAATGCGGAACGACAATTCCAATCGACTC
>JACOMQ010001551.1:0-28899 GCA_014843705.1 Euphrasia arctica
CATCTCCTGCAGTGCCTTTTCCATCCAGTCCTTTCCAATTCCCCGTCTTTCCTTTTGGGACCACTTATCCTCTCCCTACATCCTCATTTTCAGTTGGAGGCACCTCTTATCCAGATTCTTCATCTGCAGCGAGGCTTTTTGCGCATCCGGTAAATTCTCCATATCTGGGGCCTGTTGTTTCTGTTGCGCCCCAGTTTCAGAGGCCGTATGTGGTTGGCCTTCCTGACGTTAATAATAACGGTGGTTGGACGAGCAACAGAAAGTGGGGCAGACATGGTCTGGACCTTAATGCGGGCCCCCTAACCATGGAAAGTGACTCCAAGGAGGAGATGTTTTCTCTCTTGCCAGGCCAACATTCTGTTGCCAGTTTGCAAGCTCTATCTGAGGAGCAGACTAGAATGTTTCCAGGTTCAGGTGGTAATTTGAAGAGGAAGGAGCCTGAGGGAGGTGTCGACAATGAATCCTTCAGACATAAGCATTCTTCATGGCAGTAGAATCTACCAACTCCTAAAATCTTGTAAGTTATTTAATCCTCCCGGTGCAATGCATAATAAATAATAGGATGTTTGAAGATCTAACATGTTTTCATCTTTGAAAATCAATGTGTTAGAGATACTTGTTTAGTTTGCATGAGGAGTTACTACTTGATGATTAACTTTGAAACATACAGGGCACCTGTGGTGGTTTTTCCTTATTATTTTCCATTTTCACTTGCTCCATAGAAATTTTTGTATTGTAGACTTTTGATGTGAAAGACGAGAATAATAGTTAGATTGACATTCAAATATTGAGAACATATTTCTGTTTAGAAACGAGAATCAAGATGCTGTTTTGGAAATTAAGCAGAAAATTATTTCATTTGAAATATTTGAAACAGAGATTTTATTTCTATGAATAGAATGGTATTAAACTGTGAAATAGGTTTTTAAATGAGAGCATGCGAGTCCCTGGTCCTTTAACTTACTTAGCTGGCTATTGTCATATTAGAAAGTTCCCTTTTTTTCCCTCTTATGCATGTGGGGAAATTATTTTTGTTGCTGTTGGGAGACCTACGGCGTATCTGCAATAGAGTTTTGAACCATTTTAATTTTCATAGAAGTTACCTACTCTTGATTTTTGAACCATTGTCCTGCTGGTTAAATCTTTTGTAGGAGTCGGTCGAGTGGTTTGACAGTAGACTGCATCTGATTGTCTGCAATGCCATCTCTTCTGCAGTTTTAAGTGTATGATGGTGAAGCATATTCCATGCACAAAGCTTCCGAAACTGTACTGAGTTCTTTTACATCTGTATATAGTTTTAAACTGTCGGAAAGCTTAAACTTTTGGTGCCCGGACACTGAAGATTGATGTGCACAATATTTTGATGCGATGTCTATATGGCTAAACCATTCCGAGGACGCTGGATCTTGCATTTATGGAAGTCGAAGACCTAACTTGAAGCTTAATCTTTTTTTTTTCCTCCTTATTTTCCCCATACATATTTATTGGTGTAAGGTTTTTACCGAATTTTGATACAACAGCTCTGTTGATCCAGCATGGTGTTAGTATTTGTGCTTATTTCTAATCGGGCTAGCTCACTTGTACTTTTAAGTTGCAGCCTCTCATCAGTTATATCTACTGCTCAACATAAAGTCTGTATGCACTAAAATATGTTAATAAGTCGTGTTACTTGAAATATTTCCTATTTGCTTTGCTTGCCTGCCGTTACTTGAAGAAGACTTTGTAGTCAATAATCGAATTTGTGGAGGCTTGTATATTCCTTTTAGCTTGTGTTTTCATATACGGTTTTCAAAACATTGCCGGATTTTTGAGTTATGGTTAATGATTAGTTTATGGTGCTTTTACTGTCGATTATTCTTGAAGTGTGAATCGAACTTGGTTTGGAGTCTAGACCAACAACACAATGTCATTTCCATATGCATACTTGTAAGACGAATCTTGTATAAGTAAAATAAAGGATAATAGGATAATTGTAACAAAGGTAACTTCTTAATTATATACTACTACTCTGTATTAGAGTACATTTTCATATTTAACTTTTCATTTTATTCATACAGTATGTTATATGTATATTAGTAGTAAAAAACATTTCAAATTTAAAATGTTACTCTTTTTGTATAAATATAACTATCAAACTAATTTAAACAAAATAAAAAATCATTATTCAATATCCTTTATAATTTCGGGTTATATATTTCAAAAGACCAAATTAGGGAGAGTGATCAATTGACAGCGGCGGATAGGCTTTTAATTTGGCCTTTAATTTGACTCTTTCGAGTTGAACGACTTGAACGTGGAAATAATAATAATAATAATAATAATAATAATATAAAAACGCACTAGAAATGCGCGTGGCAATATATAGTTTATATTATTTATTTGTGAAATTAAATATATTCATTCTCAATTTTTTGTGAAAATATATAGTATATATTAGTTATTTTTAAAATTAATAAAATTATAAAATTGAAATATATTCGTTCTATATTTTTTCAAAAAGGTACGGTCGATTATTTAGAAAAAATAAAAAAATAAAAATGTGTTAATTAGGGTAGTACGATTAATTTCTTTTATAATTATAACTTTAGTAAAGTTAATAAAAAACTAAAAAAATAATGTAAATTTTATATAATATTAAATATAATTTAATAAACCAAAATATCCCTTTTTCAAAATACTTTATATATATATATATATATATATTATGTTATTAGTATTTTGTTTGTTTAAAAACTAAAGTTTACGAAGCTAAATAAACGTATGATTATAAAATAATTTTTTCATGTTATTTTAAATAATAATTTCAAACAATATAATATAAAATTAAAAATTCGTAAAGTATTAAACACTAAATTTTATTTTGATATATTAATAAAATATATTCGATTTATTTTTATTTTTAAATCAATAAAAAATATATTATAATTTTTTTTACGATCTATAATTTTTTTTATAAATTAATAAAAAAAATTTGTAAAACTCTATCAAAATTCATATAAATCAATAAGTATCAAATTCTATATAAATTCAGTTGATTTTCTAAATCTATTAAATTTTATAAACCTTTTAAACTTAAAAAAATTTAATGAATAAATTCTCATAAACTTTTTTCAATTGAATAAATTCCCATAAGATTAAAATAAAATGATGTTTTATTTTTTTATTATTAAATATATTTGGAGTTGAAAAATAAAATAATGATAATTATATTTTAAAAGTGAATTTATTTATATCTCCGACATTTGAGTTCGATTAGTCCTAACTCGGTCACCAACAATAATCTCCACAAGAACACACGCGTCCTTAAACCGACGATAACGGTTCACGTCCCTAACCGTAATCTCCCTCCCTTTCAGTCTCGATATAATCTTCACCACCTCATAGCAGTCCTCACAAACGCGGAGGTTCTTCGTCACCAGCAGCTTACTCCCCTCCGACTTGTTTCTTGACCTTCCTTTCGGCCATTGATGATTTCCTAATCTTTCCGACTCCTGAGCATACTGATCACTGATCAGTATACGTGTTTTCTGCAGATTGTTGTCCTGAAAATTGTATTCTCAACATCTCTAAAATGCTGATCTGAAGAGACATTGCTGCTGCGGCTAGTGGTTCCGAAATCTTATTGCTCGACCCAAATTGAAGAGATGGATTGTATACAGGAAACACATGTTTAAACAAGGATAGGAGTCCAATCCCACATACTTTGCATCCTACTTCATCATCACAGCCTCTAATATTGTGATCAGATTTGATGATGTGTTGATGTTGTGGACAGTAATATACTAATATCTACATTTTATTTATTTTCTAATACAACCATGTCTGAAATTCTCTGAGAAAGTATAAAAAATTATCAATTGGATTTTGATAATGAAATTCCAATTAATCTAAAACATGCAGTTGAGGATGCATCAGTACACCCTCCATATCCTCTGCTATCAAGAACAATCCTTGCCCAGGAACAACCTAGTATAGTACGAGACTATGAGTACATAAATGAAGATCATGATATATGTTATGGAATATGCCCTCATATCCTCTGCTATCACGGGCCACGACTCTTCCGTAAACAGAGACAACCTTGCTGCTTATCATTCGGGATCATGCCTCCACCTTTTGAAGTGTCGATTGCTTCTAACATGCTGACAACCTCGTCCATTTCAGGTCTTTTATCGGGGCTGGCATCCCAACATCTCTTCATCACATTTGCCAAGGAGCTCGGGCAACATCTAGGTATTTCGGGCCTCAAGTTCTACGGATATATTTTCGGTTAATGAGATAAACCAGCTACTAAAAAATTAACCACACAGTAATTTGACATGAGATCTTATCGTCTGACATTGACACGTTAAAAAAAAACGTATAGAATTAAGTTTTATGTTTGCCCCATAATTTGAACAACAATTCAAATCTCAGGGATATTTTTTTGTAATTGCGCCTTTTTGTTTTTGTAGGTCTCAACACCCAAAGGGTATTACTATCTACCATGATGCTTAACCTAATAAAAAATAAAAACAAATGGAAAAGAAATCAGTTTTCTAAATGAAAGACAACCTCCTAACATATGTTTCTATGTTACAAATTGCACCATCTAATTGGTAAGTAGAACAAAAACCAAGGGCATAGTTGTGCTCTTTTGTTGGGATTATATGTTAAAGCTCAGTTGTGAATTTTGCGAAAAATTATCCCTTATCACATTATTAGTACGGAGATGTTAGTTACCTGACGAACAACGGCTGAAGTCACTTCGGAGAAACTAAGGTCGGGATACGGCATGTCACAGCAATATATTTCCCACAAACAGATGCCAAAACTATACACATCACATTTCCTGTTGTAAGGATTGCCGTTGAGAACCTGCAGATTGTTATGGACATGCAAACCAATTTAGGTTAAGATAAAATTAATTCAAATTAAGCTGCATAATATAAGAAATAAGTTTGCACTCAAACAGAGGTGATCAGACAGTTACTAAAAACACAAAAATCAAGTTTTGTTTCCAAGTTACAATGCTTTCCTTCAAAATTTTGTTAAATATATTTGACAAAGTGAAATTAGTAAAAATTAGCATATGACATGAGGCAAAGGGAATACTTATAATTCTTGAACAAACCTCATCGATAGTATCAGTAATTAATAACAAAAAATAGTTCCAACCACTTGACCAAAAAAGGAAAAATATGAGTAAAAGAATACATAGTATAAAATATACGATATATCCAGCTAAAAAAGGGGGCTTACCTCGGGAGCCATGTAACCAAGGGTCCCAGTCTCCCCTGTCATGTCATTAGGATTCGAGGCTTCAACTCGAGCAACACCAAAATCAGCTATTTTTATTGTGCGTGTCTTGTCTAAAAGCATATTTTCTGTTTTGACATCCCTGTGAACAATCTTCTGAGAATGAAGGTAGCTTAACCTACACAGTCAAGAGATATTTACCATACACTTCAGATGAAAACAGATGATGAGTCTCTTGTTCAGTTGAATGAGATAAAAATTAAATAGATAGGCTAATTACAGAAGACTACCCCGAGGTTTGTCTAATTTGAAAAGAGAAAAATATGATAATTACAAATACCCATATATTTGCTCCTCTTTATCAAATTGCACCTCCCAAGAGAGGGATATTTGTAAGTTGGAAAGGTAATGGATTTTTTATTTATTTTTTATTTTTTTAAATTAGCATAATCTTAGAGGTAGATTTTGTAATTATCCCTAAATAGATACAGGGAAAAAGACAGATGCAAGAAACCCTCTAGCAAGATCAAGTGCCATCTGCACAACTACTTTAAATGCTAGCTTCTTTCTCCTGTTCTTTATGAGGTAATTTTTCAAGGCACCTCCCGGAAGATATTCCACAACAACACAGCATATATTACTAGCCATGCCAATGGGACCATCCTCAGATTGAATGTTAAGTTCAGCAGAGCCCATTGTTGCTCCTATAAACTGCAAAACAGTTTGACATTTGTCAGACAAATGCTAATACAGTAATACTGGAAATACGGCTATTGCCTATCATTGATACCTATAATACAGTAATTGTGGGCAGTAGAAATGTGGAACAAAACACAATCCAACTCTCAATAGTTATTAAGCTAAGAAAAAAAAAATGCTTTCATCATTACATGATAGTTAGTCAGTTAGACATAGATACAGAGCTATTGTCAAACAAGATTCTGATTACTCTGTTCAAACAATACAAAATCTGCATACATTTTATTAAATCATGTTCATCGTCACACTTGGATCATTTTAATTTTTATTCTGATAAACAAGTCTGTACCAAACACCACCTACGCAGGAAAATGTGGGTAAGTGATGAGCAATTGTAATATTAACCTTTGTTACATTAGGATGATCAAGTTTATGCCACACAACAACTTCTTGAGTAAAAGCCGCCCTTAGAGATGATACTTCGCCTCCCATCCTATGCCCATCTTCCCCCCAGTCCAATAGTTTAACTGAGGATGAAAGGAAGGAATTAAAAATGTTTAATAACTCAGATAGCATATTAAATTTATCTTAAACGGAAAGAAAACTAACAGTGGGAACCATGCATTCATTTGTTTCCGTTAATTGCCACATAGGCTACTGGATTATTAGCAAGAGGTGTCTTTCTTGATTTTAGATCAAATTGGCAAGTTTATCTCATCCAGAAAGACAATAATTATATATTTATAACAAGCAACTATCGCTATCAAGAGTGGGTAACTCCCACGTCTTCATCATATTTGATTCAGGAACGGGCCTATTATCTCAATGTTTCTCTTTGACCAAATGGGTAATTATTCCTCTAGTAAACACTGCCATGATGAGAAAGAAAAAGGATAAGTCCAAAACATGCAATGAATACACACATTCTTACACCCTTTGTAACAACCGGATTTTGAAGTCATTAATCCTTATCAAGTTCACTGTAAGTCAACATAAAAAAATAAACTACAGAAGATCACATCCAAGCAGAAAACAAGATCCATACGTTATGTAAAGGATAGACCCAATTCACTGTATCCCCCCCACCCTTTTTGTTTTTATAATTCACTATCACTATTAAATAGCCTCTCTCGTCTCACGGCTAAACAACTGATTCAGTTATCTTCGGCTCTTTGCTCGTTAAGTTAGAACTCAAATGGTTGAATCACAAGAAAGTTACACAAACACACACACAAAAAAAAAAAATTGTCCCAAGTTATTGTAGTCACCTTTACATCTAATCCAAGCCTGTGATTCAACTACACAAGTCACAGATTACATAAGAATTCTTGATTGTGACAGTCCATACACCCCACCCCCAACTACCACCACAAAAAATACAGTAAAAATAAGGAGATAAATGGGGAAAAATAGGCCAATGCAAGAGTTCACCACCACCCCACAAACAGTCATGAAGCATTAAAAAGTTGACTAACCAGGAAAATCCTACTGCTACTAAATTAATAATTGACTGAGAAAATAATCACACCAATAATTCAATCTATCAGCTATTAATGGGCAAACATTATATTTAATCAGATTATAACCGCACAGCTACAGCCTACAGAAGAAAAAAAGTGAGTAAAAAAAGGAGGGGCAAATAGGGCAGTGACTGACCGGCAACATCCTGACCGTCGTAAACCCCACGATGGACGGTCCCGAAGGTGCCACGCGCAATCACACTTTTAATGATCAGCTTAGACGGATCGATCTCCCATTCGTTCCTCCGCCTCCTTCCTCCGCCGGCGGAGTTGGAATCAGCATCATCCCCTTCTGGATTCTTCTTCCTGTTCTTCTCCATAGTCAGTGCCCTGCTCATGTGCCTCTCGAGCTGCTGATCTAGGCTCTTCAAATCGATCTGATCTGCCCTCACAAATCCATCGCTTACCTTCTCCATTTTTTCACTCTAACGTCGTCGTATTTGAAAATGGGTACGCTCGTAACGGCGTCGTATAGATTTCGTGAGTATCAAATTTCCTGGATTGGTGGGAGAAAAAAGATTCCGGTGGATAAATTTAGTGGGGAAGAAGAAGTGTGTGTACTGTGTACATGTAGATTTTAGTGTGTGTGGTGTGTGTGTAAATTTATGAAAGGGGAGGAGCGACATGTGGGTGGGCGCATGGGAATTGAACTCACACCAACGTGTATAACTTTTGACTATTTTTATTTATTTATTTTAATATTAGTATATCAATAAAATAAAAATTAAAAACCATTTTTTGTTTGTTGACAATTATTATTTATACTTATTTTCTACCATGTAATGATAATATCTAGGCTACTTTTGATTAGATTCTGAATGGAAGAAAGAAAAATTTATTATACAAGCTTAAAATTACAGAAAAGAAAGTTAGATTATGGTAAGAATCAGGTATCAAGGAATTTTGATTTTTGTTAATGGAAAATTAATTGCACACAGTTAAAATAGTAGTTTGGTAATTTGTAAAAGAGTTGTACTTTTTCAGTTTTATAATAATTTACAAAAAAAAACTTGTGATAATTCTTATGAGAGAAATGTACAACTACTGTACTAGGAGTACTTTTTTATCCTCTCATAAGATTACATTTTGTTTTTTAATTATTTGAAAAAATGAAGTGTTAAATAATTATAAGTATACAAACTCATCAAACATAAAATAACATAAATTAATATTTTATTTTTTTAACGCTAATTCTTTTTTAATGGGCCCAATAAATGACGTAATCGACACTCAAGCCCAATATCAGCACTCACAGTCACAGGCCTAGATCAGGCCCATTACGTGGATAGGAACCGCACCTTAGAGAATGAAGCCTTAGGTTGGCCCACTAACCGACCATTGTTTTTTCGTCTTCTTCCAGCACGGAGCTTTGACGTGCTAATTCCCAATACTTCACTTCACCTCGCGGCGGAGCCTCCCGGCGCCACCACCCATCCACCGTCAATTTCTATAATTCTACGCCGTCACCATCTCAGTGTCAAGAAAAGCAGCGAATCTCCCACCATATTAGTACTTTCTTTCCATGAACGGGCATTTCATGTAATTCCTCGAGCTCGCTTCAGGGAAATTTAGAATCACACATTTCCTTCTGTAAAAAATGGCGAATTTGATGAAATTTAGGTTGATTTCGAAGAGATTCAGTACTCTCTCTTCGACTCCTTTACGCATTTGTGTTGTTGGTAGTGGGCCTGCAGGATTTTACACTGCTGAGAAGGTATAGACATTTAGGATTTTATTACTCCTTTATTTCTTCATCTTCTTTTCATTCCATGATTAATTTTGAAGCTTGTTAAATTTTTATGATTTTGTCTATAGCTTTTGAAGACGCATGAACGGGTAGAAGTTGATATAATAGATCGACTGCCGACGCCCTTCGGTTTAGTCCGTTCCGGCGTTGCACCTGATCATCCTGACACAAAGGTCTGTTTCTTAAGATAGAGGTTTAAAGCTTGTATGGTCTTGTGATGATGATGTTTGAAAGAAATCATGCTTGTGCTTTATCCGATTTTTCTTATTGTTCTTTTATGGGCTTAATTGTTCAGAAAATTTGCCACAGATAGTAACCAATCAGTTTACTCGGGTTGCACAAAATGATCGTTGCTCGTTCTTTGGGAACGTGTCTCTTGGAACCTCCATTACATTGGCTGAGTTACGTCAGATGTACAATGCGGTAGTTTATACTCCCTCTGCAAAAGGATGTTTAATGGAGATTGTTGTTTGTATTTAGTTTTTCATACATTTTGACGGTGGCTATGTATACTGTGTCAGGTGGTGCTTGCATATGGGGCTGAAAGCGATAGATCTCTAGGGATTCCTGGGGAGGTTCGTATGATTAATATTATTATTAAAATCTGATCAATATACTGATTTCATCTTATAACGCAGGAGTTGCCTGGTGTATATGCTGCAAGAGAGTTTGTGTGGTGGTATAATGGGCATCCGGACTACAGAAACCTTGATCCAGACTTGAAGAGCACTGATACCGCTGTTATTCTTGGCCAGGTATCTCCTAATTGTATGTTGTGCTGTTATTTTTTATGATCAAATGAAAAACTAAATGGATTCTTTCAGTGTCGATTAATTTTAGGATGTCCCAAAAGGGAATTCAGACCTATAAATTTGGGATCAATGGAGTATTACTAATCCAGATGACCACTATTATCTCTTAAGAACCTCTAGAGGGCAGTGGAAAGGAAAATAATTTTAATGTAAAAGTACGAGTTTAAGTTCAGTTTCATTAAACAGATTATTGCTCTTGCATTGTACTCCTGAAGTCTATTCATCTTCGGATGCCCATGATATTTGCTTCTTCTTTTTTCAAATATACAGTAGCTTATAACATAGTTTTCTTCCTTAATTCTTTTTGTGAAATTTATCATTTCTTATTCCCTAAATATTAGCTTGAAAAATTGAAATATCTTGTCAAAACAAGTTGTATTGTATCTTTTCTAATTTTTGCAGTGATGTCTGACTGTTTTTGGAAAAAGTTTATGAAAATTTTCCTATAATAGATTTTTAGTTGTCTCTAAATTTTCGTTGGATAACTTCTTATTAGAATTTAGAAAGTTTCATAGTGTAAATAGATGTTAAGGGCTGTCTTCAATAAAATAAAATAAAATCCTAGAATGTTTCAAATGCGTTGACTGTTTTATTGCACTTTATTTTAGGGTAATGTGGCTCTTGATGCTGCTCGGATTCTTTTACGCCCAATACCGGAATTGGCAAAAACTGATATTGCAACCCATGCATTGAATGCTTTAGAAGAGAGTTCGATAAGGTTTCTAATATGCCATATGATATTTTGAAAACAAGTATCCGGATAATCTTCTGACCCTTTATATAAGTTAACAATTACAAAAAAAATAATCCAGGAAAGTCTTCTTGGTTGGAAGACGTGGACCAGTACAAGCAGCCTGTACTGCGAAAGAACTACGGGAAGTTCTCGGTTAGTTCCATCTTTTTAGTCTGCAGGATTATCTTGTACCATTATTCATTAACTATATTTTAGGCAAATAATGTTATTATCAGTCACACCTATGATCTGTTTGCATTAATATTTAACCCTCATATTTTCTTTCAGATCCTTTTTAACTGAAAGAAGTAGAAGAGAAACACAAATAAAATGTGCTAAAATTGATATACTCTGGTGTGCAGGAATTAAGGACTTGAGGATTCACATCCATCAAGCTGATTTAATCACAACACCTGCTGATGAGGTTTACTTTCATCATTTGCATTTATAAGTTACAGACTTACAGTTTAGTAAGTTGCTGATTTAATCAAAACACCTGCTGATGAGGTTTACTTTAAATTATGTTTTTCCTAATTACCAAAAAATATGATTCATCTTTTAAAATTAATAAATCTCAACTCTCATGTGCACCCTTGACCTTATTAAACCAATTACTGGGGTATTTGTAAATCAAAAACAATCCTCAGGGATTTATTTGTAATGTCTCAAGTGCAATTTTATTTTTTTTAATTATTGACAACTTTTGTTTTTTTGAGGAAATTAGGCTAACCCTTTGGGGTAATGTTGTAATTATTAGTTTTGAATTATTCATGGAACTGATTTGTTGTTTTCAAAATCATTACTTGGGCAAAGATAGAAATGAAAAATAACAGGATCAGGAGACGGGTGTATGAATTGCTTTCTAAAGCAGCCACACCAGAGCCTACTCATGTTCCCCATCAAAGGGAACTCCACTTTGTCTTCTTCCGCAAGCCAGACAGGTTTCTAGAGTCAGATGACATAAATGCTCGTCTTGGTGGTGTTCGTTTTGAGAAGACTATTCTCAAAGGTGCTCTTTTACTCCAATGAAAATGTTTGTGTCTTTTTGCATTCCTCATTTTTTTACGTACACTTTTAAGGGCAGAAACCACGCAAGACACATGCATATTTCACAAAAAAATAAAATCCGAACAAGGGGAAGTAAAAGTATGTGTGGAGACTTATTGTCATTGTGTCCTTGTCCTAAATATATTTTTTAGATATTTTGTCACAATATAACAGTGTCTTTTATATTGGTTTGATGATATTTATATGAGCTGAATTTTTTCCATTTGTTTCACTTTAAGTGTTGTTTGTATTTTTTTTTTTGGAATTAGTTTTGGAATGCCAACTAATCTGTATTGACATGGATGCATATCAATCTGGGAAAAAAATCTAGGTTTATTTAACTCAGTTTTGCACCCTATCACTTGTTGATCTCACATGTGAATATTGTAGTATCTTTTTTAAATGTTGCTAGCTTTTTGTAGGGGATGATGAATTAAAGCAAGTTGCAGTCGGCACAGGAGTATTTGAGGATATATCATGCGGGCAAGTCGCCCCCCTCCACTTAAACTTGATACATAAATGAATGCAAAATTGCAAATATTCTGAAGTGCATTTGCATTGTTTAATTTGCCTAGGGTTTAATAGTTTGCTTTCAGTATGTTTTCGCTCAAGGTATGTCATGTAGTAGTGATGAATATTTGATTTAATAAGAACCTTTTTAAATAAATAAAAAACTGCTTGTTGGGGGACTGGTGGCTACTGTGGTTGTGCTATGGTTGGAAATTGTATTTTTGTGACTCTGTTTGACAAAAGGTATGGATTTATTTTGAAAGATGGAACGTTGACTTTTAAGACTTGGATTGATATGAAATAGAAATGTTAAGGTATAAGTTAATCCAATATCAGATATAAATAATGATTGGATATATTTGATGGTTAGAAATATGTGAGTGAATAATATATATTATGGAATAGTGTGTAATTACAATTAGTGCATTGATGTTTTTTGAGTTGAAGTGGTGGTGGGAGAAAAACAATGCAAGTGTGTTAATCATGTACTTTTTCGAAAATTTATATAAAAATCCAAAAAAACGAGCATTCAGACTCCTTAATTATTGATTATTTTTATAATTCTTTTCTTTTTCGAGGAACTAGAGCAACCTTAATGGCTATAGTTGTTTTTTTTTCTTGCAGGTTAGCACTAAAGAGTATTGGTTACAAATCGGTACCCATTGATGGTTTACCTTTTGATAACCACAAAGGTATCTGAAAATTTTATACTGTAGATTTTAAGTTATTCATTTGGAATTTATTTCATCTTTCCCGCCCAAACAAGCTGTCAAGCCCTGATGATTTCTGAATATCATTCTCTTCTCTATGTGCAAATAATAGCTAGAAAATGGCCATGTTTCCTAACATTTTTTCTTTTCAAGGAATTGTTCCAAATCTTGGAGGACGAGTCCTTGCTGATGCTTCAAAAGATCAATATGTGACAGGCTTATATGTCTGTGGGTGGTTGAAGAGAGGGCCCACCGGTATTATTGCTACAAATCTTTATTGTGCCGAAGAAACTGTGAGTTTGCTAACTCAATTCATATAGTGAATATGATGCTTGTCTATACTTATTTCTTCACTCTTCTAATTAAAATAAAATAAATAACTACAGATTACAAATAAACCCCAACATTCGTATCTGTTTAATACTACATTGCAACCGCGAGAGTAGAGATTGCAGTCTTTATTTAGCAGTTAGCACGGTTCACTTTTATATAGGTTGGGTATAACTTTATAGGTCCAGAATGGACCAGACCTACCTTAGTCTGGCCAAAGAAGTTTGAAGCCTGAGTGTGCTTGGGACGGGACGGGAAAAAAATGGTGTTTACTATCTCATTTTTTTTGTTCACTATTGTGCTTTGACTCGAGAGGCTTGGCCCGGACTTGACTGGACCAAGCATTTGTTAGCTCTACTCAAGTGGGACGTATATTGTTTAGTGAATATGGATCTCGAAGAGTGATATTTGTAATTTTGAAAGATAATTGGAGTTTTTCTGTTATTAGCCTAAGGTTGTTGGTTTATTTTCTCTTACAATGAGGATTATTGCTCACCGGAAACCCAATTTTACAGCTGGCATGCATCTCAGACGACATCCATAGAGGTTTATTTAGCTCACCAAAGCCTGAGAGAGGACTCCTGCATTTACTAGAGAGTAGGAATACCCCTGTTGTAACCTTTGGTGGGTGGGAAAAAATTGATCTCGAAGAGAGAAGGCGCGGAAATTTGAAAAACAAACCCCGGGAAAAGCTTGCTACATGGGAAGAGCTACTGAATGTTGCCTGTTAATGAGGCCGATGTCCTTGTCCAAGTAGATGATTCAAATCCCCAAAGCATTTCTACCAACAGGTATGCATCATTTTCATAAAGAAGAAACAGTTGTAGTTACAGAAACAATCCTTGAGATTTGACTTAATTACAAAGACAAATGAAGATAATCATTTTTCATAATGGCACTTGCTCATTTCAATTTTTATATTTTTTGTGGCCACAATTTGAAAATCAAAGACAAATGAAGTTGTGTTGGTGTACTTATGACAGGACAGGGGCGGTTTTCTGAAACCACAAATGGTTATTAGTACTTCAAATGCACAAGCACAAGGTTCTTGTAGAAAATTTTGACAGCAGACTCAACCAGATAGCATTTATCGAAACTGTTATCATTGTCCGATGGTATTTCAGGTTGCAGTTTGTCACTAATAATCGTTTCCGTCAGCTTCTGGTTGGAAACTTGTGGAATTTATCCACTCGAAGTTTAATGTTATCTTAATTTCATAGGAATGATATTCAATTTTTACAGGTTTTATAAAACTTTCTATGCGACATCATGTTAATACGATCAAATTAATGTCTCGACAAAATTTCACTACTTATTACAGATAACAAAAGATTTTGATTTCACTTTGCACGAATACAATTCGTTCGGAATCATCCTTTTCCTTTTCTAGAGAAAGCTAAAATTGTTCTTGATTGACAATGAAAAACAGATGTTACAAATGAAGCAGGAATAAATAAAGGGGGCAAAAGATGAAGGAATTTTCACACCTCATAAAGAAGTGATTCTGCTAAGCCTAGCTATATTGTTCCTTCCTTCCCCACTCGTGTAAATTTCACAGACAGGGTTTATCTTCAGTTCACTGTGTGGGTCCCACCGTCAGCCAATTAAAACCTTGAATTATCAATAATTATATATATGAAAATGACTTAAACCAGAATTCTTGAAATTGTTCATTTGGCTCTTTCCAATTCCAAAGTTTTTTCTTTTTTTTTTTCGCCCAGAAACTTCGAGAAATGGAACAGAGCTCAGAACCCAGAAATCGTAGTAGTAAAACAAGTCCCCGTAGAGACAGCAGAACCCACGTATCAATGTCGGACACCGAGTCCACGACCAGTCAGGTCGATTCTTTTCACTCCCCTCTCCGGTCGGAAAACGACGATTCCGGCGAAAATAGCTGCCGGGCCATCGTCTTAATGGATAGGTACTCCTCTCCCGTGCCGTCACCTGAAAAATCAAATCTTCCGCCGAATTCTCCGACTGCCGGAGGTAATTCCCGGCGTCCATGGCCCCGTTCGGACAGACCCACCTCAGAGGATCTTGATTTCCAGGCGACTCCTCGCGGGGACGAAGAGGGGAAGGATGGCTGGCCGGAGAGCCTTAATTTCCCAGAGAATATGGCAGGGGCGGCCGTTGTGGGAGTAAGTAAGTTTGTGAGGGAGGACCCGCCTTCAGAATTGAAGAAGGTTGGGGTGGGTGGTGGCCGGAGGTTGGAGGAGGGGTTACAGAGGGGCGGCCGGGAGGATGAGGTGGGGGGAGAGAGGCGGTCGAGGGCGGCAGTGGCGTCAATCTTGAAGAGGTCGGAGAAAAATGCGGTGGTGAAGAAAGCGGCTTTGGGGTTGAGAGTGTTTGAGGCCATTGCTTGTTTGGTCTCGTTTTCAGTTATGGCTGCGGATCGGACTCGAGGATGGAGTGGCGATTCGTTCGACCGGTACATCGAGTACAGGTACAGTTCATGTGCTTCTCGGTCTTCTGTTTTTAACTTTTAATCATTGGGTGCTTGTAAAATATTGTACTTTTCAAATCAAATTGTCACAGTATATTGTTTTACAAAGTGTGTATGTAACATTTTGAAGTCAATGTGCACAAGCTTCATGAGGTGCCCATGGTGTTTAAGTCAATTCTTGATTACGAATAAATTGATAAAATGAGAGTAATCTGTGATGATTTGGGCTGTGTTGTGAAATTTGATGTGCTTGTAATAATATGTCTTCTTGGTTTGTAGCCGAGCCTTTCATTTTGGTTGTAATAATGTATTAGAGAAAACGTGAGGAATGTCTTACATATATGCCGTTTTCTTACACAGGTATTGCCTAGCTGTAAATGTTATCGGCTTTGTGTACTCTGGTTTTCAAGCCTTTGATCTCTCCTACCATTTGGCCACCGGGAAACACGTCGTATCTCATCATCTATGTTACCATTTTCATTTCACAATGGACCAGGCAAGTCATATTAGGCCATCTTATCTTATTCAAATTTTCAACGTCTATGATATTCATGTTTTCCCCCTATCTTGATACGATTAGAAGAATCTGAACATGTTGTGAAATCGTTAGCCGAGAAATAACATATAATCATGATATTGTTCTTAACCGCTCGTTTAGGGCCTATCAGGCCAATGCTAAAAATTGGGTCAGGACAAATTTTCGCCAGGCTACTTCCTAATACAGTTAAAATATAACGATCAGACATGGTATAGAGAACATTTGCAGTCGATTTTCGGCAATAGGTCAGTTGTTTTAATGTTAAGGTGACACTTTCAAAACACGAACAAGATCGCAGTCCTGTTATAAGCCAGTTTTCAGAGCTTTTAGAAAACCAACATTACTTACTAAAAAATTATAGATAATATATATATTCTTGTTTAGGATGACTATTTGGATTCAGGGGTGTCTCAGTTCATTACAAGGAACACTCATTTTTTTGCATAAATATCATGAAATGGTCAATTACCGCCGCCCCCTGATGTTTAACCTAATAACATAAAGGCCCAACTGTTTTCAGGTTAATTACTAAGCTCAACCGAAGCTTGGTAAAATTTAAAAGATAGTTACCTTTTGTTTTGCTGAATTTTGTTCCTGACAGACAATCCTTGTCTAAGCAGATTCTTGCGTACCTTCTGATGTCAGCATCCTCATCAGCAGCTACCAGAGTGGACGACTGGATTTCAAATTGGGGTGGAGACGAGTTTACATTGATGGCTAGCTCATCAGTCGCCGTGTCGTTTCTAGCTTTCATAGCCTTCGCATTGAGTGCCCTGATTTCTGGTAACAACCTCTGCAACCGGGATTCAACTTAAATACGTTTATATATATATATACATTTTGAAAATAATTATAGATAATGTTTAATTTTTGAAAATAAATTTGGAAGATGTTCATGCGAAACTTGTGAGACAGTCGCACTGAGTTAATTATACGGATTTATACCGTCTCCTTTATCAAGTGTGGTAGTTACTATACTCAGATTCTGAATTTAAGTTTTGTAAAATACCACAAATAAGTTTAAAATTATATTTGCTTATCCTACTCTTGATCTGCAAAACACTTGATCAACAAAAACTTATATTGAAAAATATGAACATTAAATAATTTATTTTTTATAATAATTAGAAATTAGTCTAGTCAGAAAATATTTTTATTTAATTATTTTTTGTAATAAATATTATTAAAACTGAATTTTAAATTGAAAAAATAAAATAATTTTGGTAAGTATATGTAAGTATAAAAAAGGAAATTACTTACCTAGGTGTTTTAATTATTTGTAAGACCGGCCTCATCTTTTCTAGTTTCTACTATTCTTTAAGCTAGCTACAATCAGTCATCGATTATTATAACCTAACAATGGACGCCAACGCAATTGGATTTCGACCAAACGACATCGAGATATTCACTTATCTCGCCCACAAGGCCAGCGGGCAATCACGGGTGGCCGAAGATTACATCGACATATACGGCAACCTCGAGCCGTGGGAGCTTTTCGAAGAGCTCTCCGAAGTGAGAGTTCACTTTTTCACCAATTCGAAAGACGATCGTTCGATCGGGGCAGGAGATTGGAAACTCTGGCCGCAGCACACACGTCAGCTCTTGGACATCGAGGATGAGGTAGTCGGAATGGTGAACAGGTACGGGTACAGGAATCCATCCGAAGCTCATCAGGACAAGAGATAGAGACTGGACGAATATACCCTCACAGCCGGTCATGATAGGATCAAACCCCTCTACAAGGGCCTCAGGTTCTGTACGCTTTTGAGGGTACAGTATTGCCCAACCGATGCTGCAGAAGTGAGGTGTCAGAGGATCTTTGATGCGGCTCTAGTCAAATATTGCTCGAGAAAGAGGAAATTAAGCCCCGACGACGACGGATGTGTGTTAGCTAGCTAGGGCTCATTGTACTATTTGTCATTATAAGTTTAACAGCAAGCTTTCATGTTGATAGAAGATGATTTAACAGCAAGCTTGTATTTTAATGTCAACTCTTTCTTTATTTGTTCCGGGGTATATTTGAAATTTTTACATGATGATATATGAAGGCGGTAACTTGTCTATAAAACTAGATATCAAGATTGGACTAATCCATCCCCATTTTGTGTTGGACAAATTCATGTCCAAATGTTTTTTAGTAATTTGTTACTCTGTCCTAGGTCAATCAATAGTCACAATATCTGTTGTAACAAAAAAAACTTATATTTGTTTTAAAATTATTTTTAACATGAAATAATAGGACATAAGAATTGAAAATTTAGGGAGAATAATTGGATCAACTTGTAATTGGATCAATTACATATAAAATAAATAAACTCTCACCATAAAAATAAATAATGTATTTGAACATTCCATATTCTACATCAATTTTTTATTTTTCCATTTTCATGTATGAAATTTTTTGCAAAAAAAAAAACACAATTTTCTTTTGTTTTTTTATTCATATAAAACTTGTAATTTTTATTCATATACAACCCATATAAAATTTACCTCCACACATACTACTTCTTCATTATTTAAAATTTATCATATAAAATTTGTGTTTTATTTTTTTTACTATTGAAATAAATTTTATGCTACTACTTCCTTCATCATTTAAAATTCATCATTAAAAATTTGTGTTTTATCTTCACAAATTTGTGTTTTATTTTTCTTGCTATTAAAATAAATTTTATGCTCCACACATATTATTACTTCATCATTTAAAATTTGTGTTTTATCTTCTTTATGCTCCACACATCTTTGTTTTCTTTATTTAAAAATTGTGTTTTATCTTCTTTACTCCACACATCTTTGTTTTCTTTTAGATTGAATTCATATTTAAAGAAACTTCATCATTTAAATAGTGACTGTGGAGACGCTTTGTAATTGTGCTGGTAAAACCGGGTTCGAGATTGCTTATACGTCGGAGGAATTAGTAAAGGAAAGCTTTCTCGACAGTTTTGTATTAACATTTACTCCATATATTCACATCAATATATGGAGTATATAGGAGTATTAATTAATTGTGGTTTTAAAAGTTTGTGCTAGAATAAACATAGAAGAACTAATTACACGGTAGAAAACTCAACTGTTTCAATAATCTCAAAACGTTCATCAAGAAAGCTGGGACGAGAAACCAGACCATGCCGTTGGATGCTGGGAAATGGTGGAGGTGCAAACGTTTAAAGTTAACACAATGTACAAGTCATCTAATAAGGAAAATGAGAAATGGTTTCTCGAGGAGTACTCTTTGGCCAACTGGGTCACAGTTACAATAAAACCTAAAATGAAGAATGTGGTTTTCTGTACTCTGAAGCTTGGTGGGGATTCTCTGTCTTCTTCATCTTTGTTGGTACCGAACGGGCCGGGCTCAGGGGGCAGGAAACGGAAAGGTGGCCCAGGATCGGGGAAGAAACGGGGTGGTGGCATCTTCTGCAATGATGAGGTAAATCACTGGTTTGTGTTGTTTGTATTTAACTTGTACTTAGATTAGATACATGAGTTGCAGAATATATGAAATCAATATTCACACTACGTACACGTTCAGTTCATTAAATTTTATTAGTAGCTTCTTCGGTTTTTATTGTTTTTTTAAGTTTTAAGTACAACACTTTTGACTTCATTTTGGTTTTCTCTGTAGAGTGCAAGGGCAAAGAGGGCAAAGTGATTTAGCTTGTGAAGATGACTGTGATGATGATGACATCAGCTGAGGAGGGATATACAGAGCGAAACTAGACTTTAATATTCAGTCGTTCGACTTTGTTTCATTTCTAAACTTTTGTCTGTGTGGATATATTGTCTTACTCGTACAAACACAAAACTAGTACATTTTCGACTACGAATAGCAGATCTCATTTAATAATACAATGAATCTCCCTTTAGTTCACTTCAGCAGTTAGCTTTAAGAGAGGTATAAAGCTTGGTTGGGAAGATTTTGCAGTGCTCTTTCTTTGCCTCGTCTTTATGTTCTCAAACTGGGTCTGAGTGGAATCCAATTCATGGTCAATTCCTCGTTTTAAATTCCCGGGGATCACCGTGTGTGATTCACTTATCCGGTTGAATGCAGACATCATCCATTTCCATGTCCTTGAGAAGCTTAATCTGATTTTTTTTTATCCAATCTTCAAGAGAACCCTTTAGGTGTCGGAGAAAATGCAGACAACGTCTATACTCTATATCCCGTCCCTGAAAAGCGTTATCTTAAATATTTTTCCTCAATCTTGAAGAGACCCATTTATGTATAGGAGAAAATGCAGAAAGCGTCCATCTTGATGAGATAACCCAGCTACACAAAAATGACCAAAATCAGTAATTTGACACGCCAAATTTATAAAAAGAAGAACGCCTTCCGAGGTTTGATGAATTACAAAAAGAAATTAACCTTCAATTTTGAAACATGCATGTTACATAACATTAGGATTCGAGGATTCAACAACTGCCAATCTGCCACATTCTTATAGCCTTTGAAGCAACCGGCTTTTGAAGTCATTGATCATTATAAAGGTCTCTATCAGTCAACACATAGGCTACAAAGGATTACAAACAATCATAAATCAAGATTCTGACACTATGAAGTATAAGTGCAATTTAGTGCACTTTCTTTCTCTTCTTTTTTATAGCTATTGCTACTAAAAAGAGCCTCTCTCGTCTCATGGCTAAACAACTGGTTTGGTTATCTTTGCTTAATAAGTCGGAACATTAAAACTCTGGTTGAATCACAAGAAAGTTACACACAAAAATAGCACAATTTATTGTAGTCACATCCACACCCAATCCAAGTTTGTGAACATACAAATCACAGATGACATAAGACCATACTGCTGCTGCTACTACTACTAAAGTAATAAGGGATTGAGTAAATAATCTCACTTGTTCATGTAATTAAAGAAGAACAATAATAATTTAAACACACACCCATTTAATTTAATCTATCAAATATAAACATTATATTTAATCAGTCTAAAAAATTGAGTGAAAAAAAAAAAGTTTCCTAGAAATGACTGACCATAAACTCCTGGTGGCGCGTGCAATCCCACCCCTATTAATCATCCCTTAGACGGCGGATCGATCCATCCCTCGGAGACTTCCGCCGGAGTTGGAATCAGCATCATCTACCATCGTCCAAAGTCAGCGCCTTGCTCATGAGCCTCTCGAGATGATCATCTAAGCTCTGAGCTTCCATCAAAAACCAATCGCTGCCCTTCTCCATTTCTTTCCGTGATTTATTTTTACTATGATCTCCGGACGCTCGACCTCTGTGATCAGATAATCCCAAAATTTGCAAAAATGTTAAAACCTTTTCGTTGATCGTTCGAAAATTTGATGGGTATTTTTATCATTTCGGATGCCACATGTGACCATGGTTCTAAAAATCCCCGCCTACCTCCGATTAATCCCCGCCTAGGCTCTAGGCTGTACTCGACCGCCTCGATTTTAGGCTCTAGGCCCCTAACCCGCCTAAGCGCCGCCTAAACCCGCCCAGACCCGCCTAAATCCGATTTAGACCGCCTAAGTTCAATTAATTTCGTCTTTACTTAGACAGTTCTCAAACAGATTTAACTGAACAATTAAATTAGATGCGAATCTTGATAAATCAAATAAAATAGATGATGTTATGATAAATTTTGAGGTACGACATCAAAATTTGAAAAAAAATATTAAATATATAATGAAAATAATCTAAAATTTTAAATTTACAAACTTTTGATTATTTTACTATATTAAACTTGTGATTAATACTATGTTTAGATTATTTATTGATTATTTTGTTCAAAATATTGATTTATTATGCATAAAAATATTTTTAAAAATATTATATTAATTAATTAATTATAAAAATGTAAAACGATTAATCCCCGCCTAGTCCCCGATTAATCCCTCTAGGCGCTAGGCCCCTAGTCACCGCCCGACTAGCGCCTAGCGCCTTTTAGAACTTGCATGTGACAGAAAATAGCCCGACCCGTCGGGTCAACTAATTTTGTATGACCCAGAACGAATGTATTGGGCCTGAATTTTTCAAGCCCAGTTTGGCTCGGGCGGGTTGTTCGGTCATCCCATATTTTTTAATTAAAAAAAATATTACTATGATATTAATATTTTTAATTTAAAATGTAATTAAAATCGTACAAAATAAATAAATAAATAAAACATAAGTTTAATTAAAATTTAATATATTAAATTAGTTATATATATACATATATAATATTTTAAAAATTACTACATATGTTTCAACTATTTATCCACAATTTTTTTTAAATAAAAAAAAAAACTATGAATAAATAGTTGAGAAAAATAGAGCATATGAAAAAAAATAATGTTTTAAAAATTTACGAAAAATATGTTGAATTTTTTTTCAAAATAATTATATGAAAAATATGTAATTTCATATGAAATTTCAATTTCATGAGATCAGTTTTTAAAAAGTGTGATCCTATTATTTTACGGTACAAGACTGGGGATTAAGTCCATTTTGGTTCATTTCCACCCTAGAAGAGACTTGAAAGTGTGAGTATATTTAGGGGTCGACATAAGATGTGTCGAATATATATTAAGAAAATCTCGTCTCAATTCCAAAAATAAATTATTGAGACGAAATTGCGTTTTAAAATCTGGTCTTGCATTTCTCAATACTGTTCGAGACAGGATAGGTATGTCTCAAAATTTTAAAGAGAATACAAATGATCTTTCGTTATCTTGACAATTTTTTTGAATAAAAGTTTATTTTTAAATTAAAAAATAAAGTATTATAAGTAAAATTAAAAAAATAAATGAAAAAGAATAAGACTAAAATTTAATTTTTTTTCTTTTTCTTTTAAACGTACATATTTAATTGGAGGACTTGTGAAAAAGATTAGTATTAGATCTTTTTTTGAAGGAAGTCTAGTCGTACTAGTCTGTTTAGAATTAGGATTGAGGGTTGGCAATATAAAAAGAAGATCGGCCTCATATTTTCTATTCTTGAAAGAAATAAAACCCTATCTAGCTACAATCATCATCTATCATAACCTAACAATGGAAGCCAACACAATTGGATTTCGACCAAACGACATCGAGATAATCACTTGCCTCGAGCCGTGGGAGCTTTTCGACGAGCTCTCCGAAGAGCAACTACAGTTTTTCAGCTGGAAGCGAGACGAAGAAGATGGTTCGAACGGGGCAGGAGGAGAAGGAGCTTGGAAACTCTGCCCGAGAAAGAGGAAACGGATCGATCGGAGGATAAGCCCCGACCGGGTCGACCCGGCCGAAAATCAATCGATCATAACCTCCGATACGTGGTCGCAGAGGATCTCTGATTTGCCTAAAATTAAATGCTCAAGAAAGATGAGAAAGATCATATGCCCCGATTGGGTTGACCCCGATGTGTGTTAGCTAGGGCTCATATATATATATATAAATACTGCAGTAGCTATGTATACTATACCTTATTTTGTTCTACTTTTAAATTCAACATTTCATGTATATCATGTACATGAAACAATCTTCGTATGTCAAGCAAAACAAAGAAGCCGATCGAAGCAACAAGCTAATATTTAGTGTACAATAGACAATATTAAATTTTAACTAATATTTAGTACTGAAACAATCTTCGCGTTTTATCTTTTAAACTCTGTATGTATTTCTTAGCCAAAGAGTTAATAATTCAATTATTATTTAGTGTACAATACATAGTAATACTAATCTGATATAATTTAATTTTAAATACAGTGATTGGGTATAGGAAGTATTACACATGGTGTAGTATAGACAAAATCATTTTTTTTTTTAATTTATGTTATTTTTTTGTGGACTATGTTAAGTGAAGGAATAAGTACTACCCATGTACTACTGATAAAACCACCAAGATAATAAACAAGCAAACACTAAATTCAATTGAATATCCAAATCAGTTATTGAAATCAGACAATGATAATGTATTTTAAAGTAGTATTTCTTTGTGTCAAAATGTGTGAGAAAAAAAAATGAAAATATTTATTAAGAGATAGAGGAGAGGAGAAGAGAAATAAATTTGCGAATTAAGGATGCCTTCATCGTGACCATGATTATGACTTTATGAGATACCAAACCCATGAATCTAACCGCAATTAGGCCCAATCTCACAACTCTCAGGCCCATTCAATTGAAATCGAAACCCAATAACCGACTTTTTTTTTTCTTTTCTTATTTTGATTTTTGGATTTTCTGCTAATTTCGGGGTCAGAGCTTTGTTATTCCCTATACTCCAGTACTCCACTCCACCTCGCGGCGGAGCCTCGCCGGCGCCACCGTCCATCCACCGTCAGTTTTTATATTATGAGTCACTTACGACTGAGTTGCAAGAATAACAGTAATATCCCATCATCAGTATCCTCGAGATCGATTCCTGGATTTTTTTGAATCATACATTTCCTTGTGTAAAAATATGGTGAATCTGATGTAATTAAGATTTATTTCATGTAGATTTAGTACACCCTCTTCAACCCCTTAAAGCATTTGTGTTGTTTGGTTGTGTGCCTGCAGGATTTTATTCTGCTGAGAAGGTATGGGAATTTACTAATGTGTTTTTTCATTTAATTTAATTCCATGAGTAATTTTTGAAGCTTATTTAATTTTAGTGTGTGTTTTATAGCTTTTGGAAACTTATAATTGATCACTGATCGACTGCCGACGCCCTTCGGATCAGTCATTTCAGGTGATGCACCTGATCATCCTTACACAATGGTTTGTTTCTTAACTATTGAAATATGGGTCGTCTGCAAGAATAAGGTTGATGGCTTATATTGTCTACCGATTATGATCTTTGAAAGAAATTTCTTTCTTAATTCTTCAGAGTATAAATCCTGTTTATGCTTTATCCAATTGGTTCGAAAAATTGCCACCGATAGCAACCTATCAGTTTACTCGGGTTGCACAAAATGATCGTTGCCATAGATTGTTGTTTGTATATGCTGCTGGAGAGTTAGTGTGGTGGTATACTGGGCATCCGGAAATCTTGATCCAGACTTGAAGAACACTGATATTATTATTCTTGGTCAGGTATCTTCTATTTGTATGTTGTGATGTTACTGTTGATTCCTGCAGTGTTGGTTTATTTTGGGTTGTCCTAAAAGGGAATTCAGGCCGATGTACTACTTATCCAGATTACCCAATGTATATTTACGAGTTTGGTTTTATACAAAAAATTATTGCTCTTGCATTGTACTGTACTCCTAAAGTTCACTCATATTTTGATGCCCACAATATTTGCTCTTTTTTTGTGATTTTTTTTATTACTCTATATATTAGCTTGATAAAATTGAAATATCTTGCGAAAACAAGCTGTATTGTATCTTTTCTAATTTTTGCAGTTATGTCTGTCTGTACTCGGAGAGCTTATATGAATAAAATAAAATATCCCTCGGAGAGCCTACAAGGGCACGTCCCTTGTTTTTCTTCAATAAAATAAAATTAAGAATGATAAAAAAAATTATAGAGAAGTTGGGGATAAATCGAATTCATGGTATCTTTCTTTGGTATACTAATGGCTAAGAAATTGTTGATTTATTAACTTTCATTAATAGACTTGTTCAAGAATCGGATTTCCAGCGATCTAAATGGGAGGGTTAATTTTCAAATGAGTTGACTTCTTTATTGCACTTTATTTTAGGGTAATGTGTCTCTTGATGCTGCTCTGATTCTTTTTACGGCCAACACTGGAATTGGCAAAAAATCGATATTGCAACCCCTGTATCGAATGCTCTAACTATAATTAAGGTTTCTAATCTGCCATATGATATTTTGAAAACACGTATTCTTATAATCTTCAGACCTGTACATGAGTAAACAATTACTACAATCTAAATGCCAGGAAAGTCTACTTGGCCAGAAAACATGGACCAGTACAAGCAGGCAGCAGCCTGTACCGCAAAAGAAGTACGGGTTAGTTCTGTCTTTTATGTCTGCAGGGTCATCTTATATGCCATATTCTTGTAGTTTCTTTTAGGCAAATAATGTTATTTGTCTCACCCTTGATCTATTTGCGTTTTAATATTTAAAGCCGAGTTTTTCATTCAGATTCCTTTAACTGAAAGAATTCAAATAAAATCACAAAGAAAATGTGCAGTAAATTGGATATACTGTGGTTGCAAAAATTAAGGATTTGAGGAATCACATCCATCAAGCTGATCTACTTAAGACACCTGCTGATGCTGATGACTGTCAAGGTATACTTTTATCATTAAATGACATATAGAAGTTACAAGCATAGTTGACATATAGAAGTTACAAGCATAGTGCAATCTATAGAGTATATGGTTAAGAAAGAATGGTTTTTGAAAGACTTTCAAAAATGAGTTTTTCTTGTCCACTTTTAGGGGAAGATGAATAGATGATGATAATGACTTCAATAGAATAGAAATCTACCTCATTTGTTCTACAAGCAAACAAAAGATTTGTATTGGCTAGTGAACTTCACAATACAATAAATAGTAACTTGACATGAATCTTATAGATACTTATAAAATAAGTACCAAAATTAAAAGTAAAAAACAAGCAAACACTAATTAAATTCAATTGAATATCCAATGCAATGACAATTAGATAGTAAAAAAGTGATATCAGATGATCAGAACAGCGAATCAACAAAATGAAGTACAGTAATTAAAATTGAATAATATATTGAGCCCAAATTACAAATTAACACCCTTGTCCTCGCCCTCATCCGGGTCGGGATTTATGTGGCGGCGGCGGCGTTTCTTCTTATATTTCTGTGTGGACATTTCAATCATCATCTCATCAAAGACCCTTTCAGGCCATATTCTATCTGGAACATCAATTGTAAGATTGGTGTTCTTCCTGACCGTACAGAATCTGAAGCGGGAGTAGGCGTTGATCTTCTGACCCATGAGACAGTATTCTTCGAGTACCCATCTCTTGTCTTGATGAGCTTGGGATGGATTCCGATTCCTGTACACGTACCTATTCATGAGCCCGACCATCTCTTTTTCCTTGTCCAAGATTTGTCGCCTCTGCCCCGGGCAGATCTTCCACGCTCCTGCCCCGACCGGACGGGGCCGCAAAAACTCGGGAAGCGAGTACTCTCCTTCCCTCCTCTGCTTCTGCTTTTTGAGTTTCAACTCGCTGAAAAAGTGGTATCTATCGTTCTCCTCATCCTCCAAAAGGCCGTCGAAAAGATCCCACGGCTCGCGGTTGCCGTACACGTCGATCGTGGGGATGTCAATGAAACCATCGGACGGCAGAGATTCGCCGCTCGCCTTACGGGCCAGATAAGCGATTTTCTCGATCTCCTCAGGCCGAAATCCAATTGGGTTTTTTTCCATCGTTAATAGTATATGTTGAAGAGCGTTATGCTTTTTTTTTTTATTAGGGTTTTAAAATGTAAATAAAGAGGCAGGCCAACACTATTTATTACTAATATATACTCCACTTTTCTTATATACGTTGTTTACCTCACAATTAATGCCTAGTTATTAAGGGTTTCGGAAAGAAAGACCTATACGTGATAAGCCCATATAAAAAGAAGCGTATGGTGCCTCTTAGTCTTTAATTACTATTATTTGAAATAAATAAAACCCTAGCTATAACCTCCAATCGATCCGATCCAACAATGGAGAAACACCCAATTGGATTTGAGCCAAACGACATCGAGAAACTCACATATCTGGCAGGTAAGGCGAGCGGCAAATCGGGAGATTACATCGACATCCCCACCATCGACGTGTACGGCGACCGAGAGCCGTGGGAGCTTTTGGACGAATATTTGAAAGAATCGAATAAACTCCACTTCTTCACTAAGTTGAAAAACAATAGGCGCAAAATCGGGACGAGCGGAGGAGCTTGGAAAGTGTGGGCGCCGCACAGACGTTACCTCTTCGACACCGAGTATGAGGAAGTGGGACTAGTGAACACGTTCGAGTACAGGAATCGATCCGAACCTCATCACGAAAGGAGATGGATACTTGTAGAATTCACCCTCTCCGGTCGGATCAAATCACCGATCAAGGGCCTCAGGTTCTGTACGCTTGCCAAGTTAACGGACTGCCCCGGTTCGGCGTATAGGAGGTGTCAGAGGATCTTTGATAACGCCGCTGCTCAACTTAAATGCAAATCGAGAAAGAGGAAAGCCCCGACATCGACATCGGATGTGTGTTAGCTAGCTAGCTAGGGCTCATCGGACGTAGTATTTGTCATTAAAAGTTCAATTAATTAATTTGTCTTTTATATATGCTGCTGATTTTATACAACTCTGCATATCAATCATGCATAAGATTTAAGAAATCTGACTTGATTTACTTGTCATAATTAGTGTTAGGGTTTATTACATTTTGCCATGTTTTGCAACATAATCGAAATTTCATTACACTTTACAACCCCATGTGGATTGAGGGGGCGTCCAGTGCAAAAATGCACCGGACAATAAGCAGTGTACTTTTTCACCGTTAGATTACATATAAAAATATCTAACGGTAGAAGATATATATTGATTTCTCCCGCCCGTATTTTTAATCTATATATTTTTATTAACATTTTTATTAATTGTACAAATTCATTATTATTAATAAAAATAATTTAATTTACACATTTTTAATTCTTTTTTACGCAATCATTTTTATTAA
>JACOMQ010001552.1:0-28897 GCA_014843705.1 Euphrasia arctica
GGAAGACTTTCCAAAAAAATTCCCGCAGGTAGAAAGCTGGCGCAAACGCGCCAGAACCTGGCGCGAACGCGCTGGAGCCTCTGAAGGCTGGCGCGAACGCGCTGGAGTCTCTGAAGGCTGGCGCGAATGCGCCACCCTGGCGCGAACTCGCTGGAATGCTACTTTGCTCGTTTTAACTCCGTTTCGACCGAAACTTTCACGGCATCGACTCCACGCGGTTTTGAGTCACATTCCAACACATTTACGTCTCTCTTTGTTGGATCGAAGAAGAAGAGATGAAAATTAGAGATTTAACATATGTTTATTTTTTATTTTTTTATTTTGTTCTAAACAGTCTTTGTTCGTGGCCAATTTTTTCCCTTGATCTAGTTCTGTACTTAGAAAATAAATATAAATGTTAGGTGTAATTTTTTTGGTATGATGATTTGCTTTCATGTTTATTTGTTTTTTTTTCTTCTAAAATTTGGAAACAAATTGTTTGATTTATTTTATTTTAATTTATTTATGTTTAAGAAAATTTTTGTTCTTGAAAATGAAGATGAATATGTAATGTAAATGATGATTGAATGCAATATATGATATAAAAAAATTAATAGTAGTCAAATGGCATTTCTGAAATCAGTCATTAAAAATTATAAAAAAATTGAGATAACGGAATATTCTGATCCGTAAAAAAAATATAGGTAAGTGCAAAACGGAGGAAAAATTAAGTAGTGAGGTGTAACGGTTTTCCGTTCGGGTAGATAAGTGTAAAAATGACCAAACCTTGGGCAGGTTTCTGTAATATTCTTTTTTAAGAATGATAATTTTTTATTAGTCAATGATGATTATTCATTTTTTATAATGAATATTTAACTAAATTTTGGTGTACAATGTATTATACACTTATGTGTATGAAGAGAAATTGACAGAGGAGATGATCCAACAGATACCAAAACATAAATCTATTATTGGTTTTAAAGCTAATAACCAAAAAAACTCTTAAATTTATGTTTACCTTAAACTCAAATAAAAAACTATTCAATATTATTTATAAAATGATCTTTTTTTTTACAAATTAATAAAAATGACCTATCAACCTTTTTTTTAGTTTCTTATTTATTATTTGTAATATAATATTTTTAATAATTATATCATTAATAATTAAAAATATTTTTAATAATAAAATAAAAATATATATCACAATATAAAATATAATTAAATATTAAATTATTTAATTGACATTAAAAATAAAATAACACGATACGAGATATTTAAAATAAAATACTACGAATTAGTGCACCAATTGAAGATGTGATTGAAATGTCAGCGTCGTATATCGAAATAGTGATGAATGAAAATGTCCGATTTCAGTAATTCATTTTTCGATATAAATAAATACTACCTACGTTCCGCGAGTGTTTGTGAGTTACCATAAGCGACAAACAATTATGGTACATAGGGAATACGAAATAAAGATACTCATATCGAATTTCGAAATACACTAATTCATCATCTATCAGAGGAATATACTAATTCCGAGACATAAATGGTCATGCATTTTCTTTGTTTAAATTTATGTTTAATGATGTTTTTCATGTGTGCTTTAATGAATTTTTTTTATATTTTATTAATATTTTATTTAGTGTTTTTTATATATATTATTTTTAAAATTTTAAATTGAAAATAATATTTATTAGATTTTTTAATATAATGTCAAAAGTTATGGAGTTAAATTTTAATTTGTAATTTTTTTGGTTATTTATAAAAATAAGTATAAAAATGGGAAAAATGGCAATAAGCCATTTTTCAACATTTTTTCGATAATAAGGCTTTCGAAAAATTACGCGTGCCAATTAGGCCGCCTAAAATGCGTAAAGACCTCAATACCCTTTCTCCCCCCAATTCATACATTCCGCGCGACTCAATACCCTTTCTTCACAATCGATCCGAGATCCCGATCGAATCCCTCCCCTTCTCCTCCTCCCCGAGCAGTCGACGACCCTTACGAAACCCAGCACCACCACCTCGACAGTGACGCGGAGCTCACCAGCCTCCGATCGCGGAAGAAAACCTCGGCCAGGACCTCTTCGTCGTCCTCGAGTACGAAGGAGAACTCGAAATCGTCGAAAAATCAGGTTTCTAATCCGATTCTAATCACGGAGAATATCAATCGAAGAATCGTCACCCTCCTTGTCTCGACCGATCCCGACGGTCGGCAGCGGAGCAGTTATCGAGTTGTACTCCGCCGAATCTGGTACCAATTCATCAGTCGCTTTAATTTCTTTTCGGCTCTTCATGATGCGCACAATCGGGCTCGGCACGCATCTCTTCGTGGGCACCACGTTGATCAGCCTGTACGCGGAGTGCGGCCTTGCTGAGTTCGCCGAGAAGGTGTTCGACGAAATGTCCGAGCCAAACTTCGTGACGTGGAATGCGTTGGCAACGGGTCGGGAATGCAGACCAAGTGTTCGACGAAATGACCGAGCTACGGGGGTGCCGTGGGGCTGCTGGTGGAGCTCGTGGCGGAGCAGGTGGCCGGATTGGCGGAGAATGCCACGGTGGTCTTGAGTAGCTTGGCCGGGTTTGAGATGGGGCAGGAGGAAGCTGAATGTGCACGCGCCGCCGTGAATGAGGCATTGTAAGCGATAAATAGGCACTGTAAGCCTTGATTCACATTTGTTAACATTTTTAGTTTTCGACATTTTATCATATGCTTTCATTTTGGACCAAGTATCTCAACTATAGTAAAAGATCCATTGAGAACTCTTTTGTATAAGTCATATGCAGTGTGTTTTACTACATTTTTGGTTATTTTCATTGAATATTATGTTATACAACATCATCTCGGTATTTAACGTACCTTTTAAGTTGCTAAGTGCAGCTAGGCCCGACGTGGATGATTTGTTTCGGGCTACCTATCAGACTTCCATTAAGGATTTGGGCCTTGAGTGGTTGCGGAGTTCAAAGCATCACGACTTATTCAAGGTAAGTGCTAGTGTTCTTTTTGTCTATGTTTTTTTTTTCGTTTGGTTGTTGTATAGGAATGTACTGTATATGCCAACTTGATCTATATTAGAGTCGTAGCGATCGTAACTCTCGGTGTTTGTTGAAATCTTACAAAACGTAGTTGGAGAATTGTTTATGGAAGATTGCTACTTTTCTAGTGATCTTCGTGTTAGTTTATAATCTCTAGTTGCAGATTGCTATTTTTGGTGAAACTATATTGGACTAACTTGTGATTGTCCCGAGTAATAACTGAAATTGCAATTTACTCGGTGTTTTAGTGTGATTAATGTCACTGCCTAGTAAATTGACAGTTTTGTTAAATGCATTTACTTAATTGTGGTATGTGTGTGCAGGTTATAGCATCCATAAATTTGGAAAATGAGAGGAAAACGGCAAAACTATGTGCCGAGACTACCTGGGACTATGTGATGTGATTTCTTGTATTTTTCATCTTCCTCCAAGGAAGTAACAAGAGTGAATACTCTTTAGGTGGTTGAGAATTAGTGATGCTCATAATTTTGGAGATGGTATTAGAGTTTTGTAATAATTTATTTATTTTTTTGGATTAATAAATTAATTACTTTTTTTGGATTTTTATTTTATTTTCAGTGTTTTTTAATGACGTTCAGTGTTTTTTAGTGACATTCTTATAATATTCAGTGTAAAAATCTAACATTCAGTGTCTTTTAATGGTATTCAGTGTCTGGGGTGACGATCAGTGTCTTTTAATGTTATTCAGTGTCTTTTAATAGTATTCAGTGTTATTCAGTGTCTTTTAATGTTATTCAGTGTTATTTAGTGTCTTTTAATGTTATTCAGTGTTATTCAGTGTCTTTCAGTGTTATTCAGTGTCTTTTAATGTTATTCAGTGTCTTTTAATGTTATTTAGTGTCTTTTAATGTTACTCAGTGTTATTCAGTGTCTTTTAATGGTATTCAGTGTCTGGAGGTGGGATGAGTTGAGTAGAAAAAAAATCGGACGTTCAGTGTCTATTAATGGTATTCAGTGTCTGGAGCTGGGGTGGGTTGAGTAGAAAAAAAATCTGACGTTCAGTGTCTTTTAATGGTATTCAGTGTCGGGGTGACATTTAGTGTCTATTAATGTTATTCAATGTCTTTTAATGATATTCAGTGTGTTTTAATGTTATTCAGTGCTTTTTAATGTTATTCAGTGTTATTCAGTTTCTTTTAATGTTATTCAGTGTTATTCAATATTATTCAGTGTCTTTTAATATTATTCAGTGTCTTTTAATGTTATTCAGTGTTATTTAGTGTTATTCAGTGTCTTTTAATGTTATTCAGTGTCTTTTCATGGTATTCAGTGTCTGACATTCAGTGTCTGTGGTGGAGTGGGGTGGGTTGAGTAGAAGAAAAAAAATCTTACGTTCAGTGTTTTTTCATGCTATTCAGTGTCTGGGCAGGGGTGGGGTGGGGTAGGTGTGGGGTGGGTTGAGTAGAAATAGAGTAAGGGTATTTTCGTCTTTTCATATACATTTTTTTGGCCTAATTGGAATAAAAAGGTCTAATTGACACATAAATTAGAACTTGGCCTTATTGGTCAAAAAATGTTGAAAATTGGCCTTATTGCCATTTTTCCCTATAAAAAGTGGTATAAAAAGAATATTTTGAGAATATTCTATTAAGTTTGAGTATTAGTTTCTCAGTTGGGGTCAAATTACTGTAAACTTAAAACTAAACTTATTTTAAATTTTAGTTTTAGTTTATGGTTGGAGATGGCCTTTTAGAACATCTCTAACCAATACAATAAACTTATTTTGGAGTAATGGAGACACTTCAACCGATACCAAAACATAAACATATTATTGATTTTAGGGTGAGACCCACACAAAAAAACCTATATTTACGTTTACCTCAAACTTAAACAAATAAGTATTTTTTATTTATAATAATGTCATTTCTCTTTTACAAATTAAAGAAAATAACTTATATTTTTTTTTCTTAATTATTTATTTTTAATTTAATTTATTTTTATAATCATATCATTAATAATTAAAATAAATTTTAATAAAAATATTTTTACTAATGAAATAAAAATAAATATCACAATATAAAATTTTAATAAAAATAATTTTAATTAATATTTTATTTAGTATTTCATTCTATTTATTATGATTGAAATTTTAAATTAAAAATAATATTAATTATATTTTTTAATGTCAAAAGTTAAGGGGCTATGTTATAAATTTGTAAAAATATTGATTATTAATAAAAATAATATGAAAAGTGGCATAAGAGAAATATTTCCAGAATATTATTTTAAGTTTGAGTATTGATTTTTCGGTTGGAATCAAATTACTGTAAACTTAAAACTAAACTTATTTTCGAGTTTAAATTATAGTGTTCGGTTGGAGATGACCTTAGAGAATCTTCAACCGATAACAAAAACTTATTTGGAAGTAGGTGAGATGCTCCAACCGATACTAAAACATAAACCTATTATTGGTTTGAGGGTGAGACCCAAACAAAAAATTCTTAAATTTACGTTTACCTTAAACTCAAACCAAAACTATTCAATATTTATAAAATGAACTTTTTTTTGTACAAATTAATAAAAATGAGTTATCAATTTTTTTTAATTTCTTATTTAAAATTTTTTGTAATATAATTTTTTTTACTAATCATATTATTAATAAATAAACTAAATTTTGATAAATTATCTAATTAATTAATATTTTATTTTAGTATTTTTTATATTTATTATGTTTGAAATCTGAAATTGAAAATAATAATTATTAAAAATTTTAATGTCAAAAGTTTTGGAGTTAAATTATAAATTTGTAAATAAGTTGGTTATTAATAAAAATATATAAAAAGTGGCATAAAAAGAATATATCGATAATATTCTTTTAAGTTTCAGTATTGGTTTTCGATTGTAGTCAAATTACTGTAAACTTAAAACTAAACTTATTTTTGAGTTTAAGTTTTGGTGTTTGATTGAAAATGACTTAGTGAATAGATAGTTATCAACTCATTTAATAACGATTCGCCTGAGGGTTATTTCAGAGGTGCTCGGGGGTTGAGGCAGTGGGACACGATGTCACCCTTTCTATTTGTCCTTATTGTAATTTCGACTCCCAAAATTAATCCACACGAAATAGCTTGAAATATTAAAATAGATGGTAAAAAGAAAACCATATAAAAGATAGAACACTAATTTACGTGGAAACCCAAAATAGAAAAAAACCACGGGAGGAGGAGAAAATATCACTATAATCGAATCAACGGGGTTACAAATATAGATCTCTCAATAGATCTATTTAACGAAAATCTCTTTCAATAGAAACGCTCTCACAAAACCATGTTCAAATCTCTCTCAATAGAAACGCTCTCACAAAACGATGTTCTCAATAACACCGTATCTCACTATATTCTCAATAATATCGATATCTCAAATTAATGTTCTCAATAACATTAATCGGGTTTCTTGATGCTCTCAATAACATCATGGGTAGCGCTATTCGCACCTCTATTTAGGGGGATGTATTCAATTAAGAGTCTATAGGATTTTAATGGATTTTTAAAGTCTAGGTGTATTCAATCTGGATTTTTAAAAGTCCATTAAAATCCGGAGGTATTCAATTAGGATTTTAAAAAGTCTTTAAAAATCTGTAGATATTCAAAAGTCTATAGATTATAATGGATTTTAAAATTTTATGGATTTTGATGGATTCTCTTTACAAAATATAATTAAATTTGACTTTTCGAAATCTCTCATAATTATGAGAGATTTCAATGGACTTCTTTACGACACGAAAACTCAAATACAAAAAATAAAAATAAAACAATTGTTAGTTATTTGACAATAGTTACACAAATTACTCTATTCAAATTTTTATTTGAGAAAATTGATCTTATCATATTTTCCTTAAAAATAATATTTATACATGATATTAATAATAAATTACTTTGTGATGAAAATAAAAATTAGAATAATTAAAATAATAAATTATTTTTTGTTTTTAAATTTTTTTTTATATAAAAGTATGTTCATATACATTTGAAAATTAGAATAATTAGAATAATAAATTATTTTTTGTTTTTAAAATTTTTTTTTATATAAAAGTATGTTCATATACATTTGGATATAGTCGATATTTATGAAAGTTTACGTAAATCATATATATTTTTCAATTCTTTAAAATTTATGAAAATCAATATAAAATCAATAATAAAATCGGTCAAACTCTCCATAAAATCTATAGATTTTCAAAATAAAAAAATCCTATAAAATTCTAATCGAATACACATTCATGATAAACGAGGCTCATGCATTACAATAATATAAATGAAGATAAAATAATAATGACGAATAATAATATTTATTTATTTTTGAACAAATGCATTTTTGATAAATAATAATATTTATTTATTTTTGAACAAATGTATTTTTTGATAAATAATAATATTTATTTATTTTTTAACAATTTGAATTTTTTAAAATAATTAAGATTTTTTTATATATAAAAATTTATAAAATTCAAGTAAAACAATTTAAAAAATTATATTTGAAGTTTATGAAAATCCATCAAAATCAATAAAAAAAGTCAGTGAAACTCTACGTAGACTCCGTGGATTTAGAAAATCTATAAAAATCCACGGACTTTTAAAAGTCCAAAAAAATCCATCAAAATCCCAGTTGAATACGCCCTCCTTACTCTAAGTACACCTTTTTTTTATAATTTTAATTATTAATTATTTGTTATTTATACACCACATTCTTTTCTTGATTTGCCCCCCTTTCAATTAACGACATCTTATTACTGTATATTCATATACTTTTCTTCGAGGTTAGGCTTAGCTGCCGAATTTCAAAACAACATCCTGAAACACTTCTTGTCCGAGTTCCGAAAGAACAAGGACATCTCCGGCAACCCCAGAGCACTCAAGCGCCTGAGGACCGCCTGCGAGAGGGCCAAACGGACTATGTCCTCTACTACGCAGACGACCATCAATGTCGATTTGTTTTTCGAGGGGAATCGACTTCTACGCGTCGATCAATTGCATCGGATAGTAACCGATAATTAACGATCAGAAAAAAGGAATTCGAGAAATAAATAAAATGGCATAGTATCTGAGTTCTTGGTACACTTACACTGTTGTGTACGTGAAAGACATCGTGAAATCCATTGCTTTCTACGGCAACGTAACGCCTCGGTTATAACTTGAGCCACCTCCACGACTCTCACAGGTATGTACGATTAATTAATTAGGAGACGAATTATTATTTATTTATTTACTAATTAGGTGGGGCGAACTGGAGAGAGGGCATACGGCGATCGCATTGACGCCGGCGAAGCAGCACGAGACGGACGACTTGACCGGGGCTGTGCATATCCCTCCCTCTAACAGGATTCCCGTCGAGGTTTGCTTCGATTATTCTGATGTTTACGCTGCATTCAACCGGCTAACGAGGAAGGAGTGTTCGCGTGAATAAAAAAAATAAGATTGGTATTTCGAGGGTTAATTAGGAAGATTAAGGAGTTGTATGAAGTAAAATTAATAAATAATAAAACTAATAAAAAAAAGGGAGGTGTACTTAGAGTAAATGAGGGTGCAAAAAAAATAACGCTACCCTAACATCATACTTTATAATCAAGTATGGAAATCCTTATTTAAAAATACTTTATACCAAACCCATAAAATAGGTAATTAAAAATGAAACCCTTTTATTTCTATTTCAAATAAAATTCAAATCCTCATACTAAATAATTTAATTATATAAAATTATATTATCTAAATAAAAGAATACTAATATTTGTTTTCCAAACAAATATCCGGATCCCTCACATTCGAATCTTCTGGAACTAACTTCTCCAATTTGATTGACCAAGTGCGAAACCAACAACTTAATTGGGCCTGGCCCACCCATTACATTAAACCGAAAACGTGTAGAAGATTAAACCAAAAGCCGCTAGAAATCTATTTAACTCTTCGTCTCAAAACTTCGGTCGCTTGTTCGTCTCGACCCGCTTATTCGTTTTAATTCTCGTTTTTTTTATTTCGATTGGATTCGAGTTATCACTCAAGAAATCTCCACTTTGACGAGAATCTCCTACAACCCTAAAACCAAAAGTCACATAGACTTCACACGTCGATTATAACGATCTCCACTTTCTCCTCCACCGGCTCCCACGGGCTCCTCAATAACTAAAATTGACTAAGTTCGACCCTCGTCGAAACTTAGTCCCCAAATGTGATTTTCTCACCCAAATTGTTTTGTGCCTTTTGCGTGCTCTACCGGTATCAACACAAAGCAATACTATTCGACTCTCTCGAGTCGCGAAAACGAGCCTCCTCGTTTTTACTAAAATGAGTGCCCGCACCACCCATCACGAAAGCCATCGATTTATCCTTAGCGAGCATCGCATGCTCAATTTCCCCAAGACGGCTTGAACCAACGGGTACGACTACATCGCTCCGAGTAATCGTAGATCCTTGTAGGATATAAAGCCCTCCGGTCTTTTTCTCTCTTCTTATCACTATACGAGCACGTCTGCTCACCTCTAAAACTCCACCTTCGATTTATTAGATTGATTAATGCGAAAAAAATGAAAGCATGAAACTTATTAAGGTATTTAGTAGACAACCTGGAAAAAGAATGTCAAACCTGGCCTAATTGTTGACATTTAGTTCGAATAAAAGAAAGTAGTCGATCTATTCATTAGAGGGTAAAGAGAAAGAAAAAAAAACACAACGAAAAAATGATAATGTCGAGGATACTTGTATCGAAAAATCTGCAAGAACAAACAAAACACAACAAATCATTGAAATAATATGATAGGCAACTCGAATAGAGAGGATACTTACATTTAGAGAACTGCAAAAAAAAATAAAAGGACTAAAATCAGATATCTCAATGTTAGGGACGATCGAATAGATCGAGAGGCGATTGTAGTTCGGATAACTATAATACATTGAAATTTAGAAGTATTGTTCGACGTATCAAAAAATAAGAAAGCTTGCGAGAAAATCAATCGTTTTTCAGCTACGTCGTACACCACCTGAAAAAGGGAAACAAACACAAACAATTAGATTGATCAATGCGACAAATGAAAGAACGAAACTTATTAGTTAGAGTGTATAGATAACGAACGAAAAAAACGACGGAAAAAATAGTAAGAGAGAGGATACTTACATTGAGAAATATGCAAGAAAAAATATACAATACAAATAATACAAAACATATGCTAGGGAAATCAAATAAGTACACTATCAATGTTAGGGCAATTCAAATAGATCGAGAGACGACATTAGTTCGGATAACTAAAATACCTTGGAATTTAGAAGTACTCTTAGACGTATCCGTAAATTTTAAACCTTGCGAGAAGTACAAACATTATTCAGCTAGGTCGTACACAACCTGAATAAGTAAAACAAACACAAACAATTAGATAGATTAATGCGGAAAAATGAAAACATGAAACTTATACAGGTATGAAGTAGAACACCTGGATTAGGAAATCAAATCTGACCTAATTGTTGACATTTAGTACAGCTAAATAAAAGTAATCGATATATTAATAAGAGGGTAAAAAGAATGAAAAAAAAAACACAACGAAAAAATGATAATGTGGAGGATACTTACATCGAGAGATCTGCAAGAAAAAAAATACAACAAATCATTCAAAAAAATATGATAAGCAAATCGAATAGATAAAGAAGCGACACTCCTTCGGACGAATAAATAGAACAGTCGAGGATACTTACATCGATCGACCTGCAAGAACAAATATACACAACAAATAATTCTACATGTATGATAGTGAACTCGAATAGATGGAGAAACGACATTAATTGGGATAACTAAAATACCTTGTTTTATCAACGCTATGAAGCGAAATATATCTCTGAATATAGTAGGAAATCTCAATGTATCCGTAAAGAAGAGACATTTCGAGTCAATAGAATATTATACAGGTACGAAGAAGACCACCTGTAAGAGGAAATCAAAGACAAATAATTTAGATTGATTTAGTTCGGAAAAAACGACCTATATGAGATACAGTATATTCATTAGATTGTACAGAAAACGAAAGAAAAAACACGACGATAAAAATGGTTATAAAGAGGATACTTAAATTGAGAGATCTGGAAGAAAAAATCAACAAAAGAATTTTAAAAAACAAATGCTAGTAATATCGAATAGATCGAGAGGAGACATGAGTTTGAAAAAAAAAATACCTGAAAAATTCGAAATACTTCTCGATTAATCAATGAATAAGCAATATTGCGATGTTTTGCACTTCGTATTCACGTTGACAATCTGCAAAACTAAAACAAAAATTTCATCAATTTCAACGTTTGAAAATATTGATTTGCAGAGAAAAAAAATAGCTTGCGGAATGAAGTTTTTATTAATGCTGAAGAAGCTAATTAATAGAATTAGGTCCGTCTTTTATGTAAACAAATATATTGATTAGTATAAAATATATTTTTAAATTCATCACGCGGTCAACATGGAGATTAAAGAGAATATAATTACTTAAAATAAGGAGCTTAAATAGGAAATTTAATATTTTTAAAATTTGATTAATTAGAGAATTAAACTACCGGTAATATCAATAATTTATTCTTAATTATAACTATAATTATTTATTATTTAGTTCTTATAGTGTGAACACAAAAGTTAATTCAACAATCTAGATTTTTGTGAAGAATTAAAAATAGATATATCCAACGGTACAATTCTTACTGATTTATATATTGTATAGACAACAAAAATTATACTAGTACTCCATAAAGAAGAATCCTAATTGATTTAAATATAAATTTAAAAAAAATAGTTTAGAATAGATTTGGCCTTCCATTTTAAATGATTGGTCAAGATTCCATTCTAAATTATGTTAATTACAAATATATTTCATCAATATTAATATATTTTCAAATTATTTTAAAAAATAAATATTATATATTTGTTATATATATTTTAATCAAATTTAAGTATATTATTAATTATGAGTTTAAATTTACTAGAAATCTTGACTATTCATATAAAATGGAAGGTCTGAGTTTGTTATCAAGAAATATTAAAAGATTTACTTTGGTATAAATATAATCACACTTTTTATTTTATTAATTTTTTTATTTATTAAAAAAATTAGGGACCATGTGCTAAAAGTCTAAGCTAAAGTCTTAAATCTATAATCTTGAATTACCACAATTTTGTTTTTCAAATTACCACAATTTTCTTGAATTCTCGTAACTGCTTTTCTTCCTACTATATCTCTTCTCTTTCTTTTCGCAGGTTTGGTATCATTTTTATCCCAATTGTTTCGATTAGGGTTTGAGCCCCTCCATCCGGACTGGAGTAATTTTATCCCAATTGTTTCGATTAGGGTTCGGTCTCTCAGGTTCGTTTCAATTCAATCAACTTTTAGTTCATGGAGAGTTATATCATTCATTATGCGCTGTCTGAATTCCCAACTGTGAATTTGGATTCCTCGTCATTTTATTTTTTTTATAAATGGGTTGTGAACTTACAGGTGCTGCTGAAAATTTAAGTCTTTGAGTGTGTATTTACAAGAACCGAAACCGAATGGAGGACTGGGGTACTTGTTCCTACCCTAGAACTTTCTCATCACAATCACATAATTATATTTTCTTTGGACTGGTTTTTTTATGTTTTTAATCTGATCGATTCAATATTCAATGCATGGGTTTTTGTATTTTTACCTAATGGGATTTCCGGCCGTTCCCGAAATGGTATTCTGAGTGGACCCTTGTGGGATTGGTTTAGACCTGTGATTAAGGACCTGGTGTTATAGGTTTTCTGTTAGTAACTAACTGTTTAATTAGTCCAATTTTCTGTTCTACATATATGTGAAACCTTGGATAATTGATGTCGGGTTGAGGACATAACCCATGTCCCCTTTTGTATTTCTTTTCATTTTTGGGATATAGCAATTGTCAGCTGTCCCTTTGGGGTTATTTGGAATTTTATGGAGTACTTGACTAGCGATGAATGATGATTTTCGTACTAAATCTGTAAATCTTACTCTGCATAGATCCATTTTTTTGCCTTTTCTTCTGTCATCTTTATGCATCCAAGAATGAACAATGAAGGTTACTATTTCTCATTAGTTTTTCCATTGATTGTAAAATCCGGGTGGTGTTTCAGAAGATGAGCCTGTTCAAGATATTTTCAAGATAAAGGAGCCTCTGAAAGGTAATTGGGATGATGAAGATTTGGATGATGTCAAGGAATCCTGGGAAGATGATGACGATTCTGCTACGGTTTGTGACTTTCTGTATTTTGCCAATCCAACGAATCTCACAATTTTGAGGCTATGGATGAAACTAACACAATTTAGATAGTTTAGATTTCATCATACTTTAAAACTAATTGATACGGGGTTTTGTGGTTGTTTTTGATATTTTACTGCACAGAATCATATTGATAGGTAAAACTATCACCATCAATACATATAGTTCATTTTGATGCTCCTTAAATTCGAAACATTATTGTCACTCTCTTAAGACTATAAATTTAAGCAGTGGTCTTGGTTTTGTTTTTGGAAGAGTTTATGAAAAATTCAGATGATATCGAGTGGATAAGATAAATGCACTTTGGTCCTTGAAAACTTTAGGTCATCATATAGGTCCCTGAGACCAGTTCACGAGGAATCTGCGATTCTTCTATGATAATTAATACTCCTACATCCATTAAAGATTGGTGATGAATATGCCTTCTTAGTATTTTCTTTTTTACTTTAACTAACATCCAAACAAGGAGATGGTTTATCATGTTGTTGGAATTTTTTTTCTGGTTTGCATTTGATATTAGACGTCCTTCGATATGGGTTTTGGTATATTTGCTTTAAATGATGTGCTCAGGTACCTAATACAGAAGCAGCTCCTCCTAAAACGGCCCCTAAGAAGACTGCTGCAAAATCAGTTGAAAAGAAAGTTAAAGCTATTAAATCCATAGAGGAGGCACCGTTAGATCCTTTACAAGAAAAGCTCCGCCAGCAAAGGTAGGCTTATATTTTGCACATTTGCATTGTCGGTTTTTTTTTTTTGTTTTGTTATGATTTTCAATGGGTCTTGCTTGCTGTATCTGTACAGGCTTGTTGAAGAGGCTGATTATAAGGCTACTACGGAATTGTTTGCCAAGAAAGGGGGTGATGACAAGACGCTCGATAGTTTTATTCCCAAAACGGAAAGCGACTTTGCAGAATATGCGGAGCTTATTTCCAATAAACTCCGTCCATATGAGGTATGTGATAGTCAAAATGTCGTGGCGCAGCTGTGATATGGAAATTCACCTGTCTATTTTTCTCTATTGCAGAAAAGCTTTCACTATATTGGATTACTGAAGGCCGTAATGAGACTTTCACTGACCTCTTTGAAAGGGTCGGATGCCAAAGAAGTTGCATCTTCCGTAACTGCTATCGCAAATGAAAAGATAAAAGCCGAAAAAGAAGCCAGTACCAGCAAAAAGAAGACAGGTAGGTTGATTATCAATTGTGCAAGTACTTAAAAGGTGTGTTTGGTTGTGACACGTGTTCTTTTGTTCGCAGTTGGAAAGAAAAAACAGCTGCACATTGGCAAGCCAGATGACGATGTGGTGGCTGAGACGTACGATGATTTTGATGACTACGATTTTATGTGAGCCAGAAAACGTTTTTCTCCATCACACCATCTATGTTCTACCATTGTAAACACTCTATACACCCTCTTGAAGAGTGAATTGGAATTCATTGTTAATTTATTTATATTTATTTGACATTTTTGAGATGTACTAAAATATCACAATCAATATACAGTCACTTTCATTGCATATACACTAAACAATACAGTACATGATACAATTAGAGTATCCATACAACAACTATGCTTCCTTCTAGTTACAAGGTACAGTAACTTATCAGACAACAAAAACTCAGCTCTTGTCATGTTAGACAGTGCTGTGAAATACAATACACTCCTACTAGCATACAAACAAAACACACAGACTGCCTTAAGAAAAAAAACAATACTCATCTCTCACCGTAAACTACAGTCTTGAAGACAGACAGATTTCCGAGTTTGGATGCTTACCCAAATCAGCAATCAAGAATCTCCTTCGAGTTAGAGAGAATGTTGTACCTTCTGTAGACCCAAAATCAGCACTCAACCACGAAACGAACCCCGACTAGGGAGCAACATCTCATTATCTAGAAGTCATCTAGCTCTGTAATTTGGGCTCTTCTCTCAGCAGCTTTCTTCCTGATGAAAATTCCCCACCTCAGAGCCGCTTTAAGTTTGAGCCAGCCGACCACAGCTCTACCAGAGGAGCGCGTGCCATTGTCCTCACTAAAGGAGGGTATAGGCGTGTAAGCTGACAAGTAGTTATTATGATCGTTGCCACTAAAGGAGGCACCCCCGCCCATGTTAAATATACGAAGCAGATGCTGCATGTCCTCGTTTTCAAGCATCTCGTGGCTTCTCACTCGAATTTCATCCTCTGGTACGCCGTAAGAGGTGAGATTCGACAAGCCAGAACCGGAAGAGAAGTTAGGGAGTGGCTGCCCGAGAGCCAGGATGTTTTGATCACTTCCAAGGGCCGGATTCATAAGGTGGTTATGCGGATACGAAGTGTTCAGACTCGTGTTTTGCATTTGATATTGGCCTCCGATGTTGTCGTTATAATCTGTGTTCGGAAAAGGATGTTCGGAAGGAATCTGATCAAAAGAGTTCGGATGGGCTTTGTTTTGATCGAAGCCCAAAAGCGACTTGCCGTCGTATTCTACGACGTGGGCCCAGTTGTCGTACGCTTTCTTCACCAACGTGTCCACAAAGACCTTCTGGCTATCAGAAAGAGAATCGACCGAATGATATTCTCCGCCAGCAATCAATCCAGTGAACACGTAGATGTTGTTGAATACGACGCCCACGTTTCTCGGCTCGTCGGGATAGTACACGTACATCTTCCCGCTCAGGACGCAGGTCTTGGAGTGTTCAACGAGCACATCCCACATCTTATTCGACATTCCACTTCCCATAATCTAAAACAACCAAAAGAGGTTAGAAACAGAGGAAAGACAGAACAAAAAAAAATGAAGTTTGTTATCTCACGTGTCGAAGCTTTTGCGGGTCTCTCACTACGTATCGCAAGAAGTCCTCGACCGTGTGTATTCCAGCTTTATTGAGCCTCTTGTGGAACGAACCGTCTTTCCCGATCTTCTCCAGTCTCCAAATTTCGTCCGTCAGCGCAGGAGGATAATGTTTCTTGTACACTACAAAAGTCGACGAAAAAACAAATATTTAACAAATACTACAACTCGGTGTCAACAAATAATGCACTGGTTTGACCGATACGTAGATTAAGAAAAATATTACTCCCTTCATCTCTCAGTATGAGATAGTGCATACTTTCCATTTTTGTTTATCTATTAAAACAGTGCACATTTATAAATAGATAGTATTTTTACAACTTTATCCTCTCAATACACATTTATTTACCCTTATACCACTACTTTTTCAAGTAACTTATTTCTTACTTACACATCAATACCTATTATATACCTACTTTATATTACTCCATCTGTCTCATATTTATTGGACGGACGAAAAAAATCAACGTTGACCACCTATGTCTATAGCTTTGGGAAAGAAGGAGTACTTTTTTACTTTTTTGACCAAAAGATAAGAGGTAAAAATGTATTTTTATGTAAAAAAAAAAATTAATTGTGAAAAAAGTAGGGGTAAAATTGTATTTTATAATAAAAAGAAAATTTTTATTTTTTTCCTTTTAGAAGGGTGTATAATTAGTTGAAACATCTAAAAAAAGGAAAGTGTGAATTAGTTGGGACAAGAGCTAGCTTACACTCTCCCCTGTGATCCCTAACCGCAAAGGCCTCCGTTTTCGCTTCTCGGATCCGAACCCCACTGAAACCACCCGAAGCAACTCTGAGGCCGAGCCTGAATTTCCTGCTCCTGATCCAACTCGAGTTATCGGTAAATGTGAGCTCTCCGAGAGTGCCTACACCTTCTTTTAAAGCTAGTTGCAAGTCCCCATTGAGAAGTGGCCTTTTCCCCTCGCGCTCTTTGACTACATGTGACTCGAATATTTCGTGGGTCCAGTTCTCGTCATCCTCAGCATTGAAGTCGCCTTCGAGCACGACGACTTCGAGTTTGACGGAAGACTCCGGGCCTGATGTCACGATCCGGCCCGTGTTTGAGTCGAGCAAAACGACGTGGATTGTGGCGCCTTGTTCTCCCTCGACTTTGCTACCTGTGAAGAGGGGGAGTGAGAGCTTGGACCTGAACTGGAGCTGCAGGGTTCTTCTTCCGTCAGGCCCTTGGATTCTTTTAGGGGAGATGCTGCGTTTTTTTAAGGTAGAGATCATCAAAATAATGTAGTAAACATTAGTTAAAAGAGTTGTTGGCATGTGTGGACTTGTCATTGTACTCATGGTTTGTAGGTCCTTGAAATTGAAGAATTGTTTTAAAAAATAAATAATTAAGATCAATTGATAGTATATTAATGTGTTATTTAAGAAATACAAAAATTGTAATTATAATGCCAAAATGTTGATTGTGATCTTAAGGAGATCACATCAATTTTTGGATTTTGATTTTTGATATTTATAATTCAAGAGTTGAAATAATTAATTAATTAATAAGAATTTAAAGTTGATTTAATTGTTGAATTAAATATACCTCTATTAAAAATTCTAGATTAATTAATTAATTAAATTACACATGCACTCCTCTGTCCATAAACAATATACACATACTTTTTTGTTTTTTTGATGTGATTAACTTAACCAAAAAAAACAATATACACATTTTCTTGTATTTTTACAGATAAGTTTGTCTATTGATTATGAACGGAGATAGTATAATTTATTTTGAAAATATAATATTAAAAGGATAAGTATTAATTGAAATATGATTTTATTGAAGCATCATTGAAAAAAAATGCCTAAAAGTGAACTTATTAGATTGAAGACATTTGAATTTCATATTTGAAACGAATTTGCTTGTAATTGAATTTACAAAGGTGTATGTTATTTTCAATTATAGTATTCCACAACTTACCCATACTATTAATTAACGAATCAAAATACTAGGAGTATATGTTTGTGTGATAACTAATCAAACTATCGATATGTTTAATCTTTAAGTCTGTACGTAGTAAGATGTAAGATGTGATCGGTGATAAAATCTAGATCGATTGATGAAAATTTAATATTTTCACTGTGTAAACAACCGGATAAGGCCTATCGAATAAAAGTAGTGTGAAAGTTGAGCTCTGAAATTAGTTAGTTATCATTAAAGTCGTCATACCTTCCATTGAGTTTGGCAGCTGGCCCTAATTTTGCCAAGGCACGCTCCACTTCTTCACTAACCTGTACAGGTACACAAAATGTCCATCAATTAATACTAACGAGTATGATAGAGTGACTCGAGAAGATCACTCACTCATCAGTCATCATTAGTTCTTAAACATATAAAATTTGAACAATATATATATATATTCTTACAACTCTCCGAAGAATTGGTTCCAACGATGAGCAAAGTTTCTGCAGACTGTCCACTTTAAGCGCCTCGACAATAACACTGTATGTCAAAAAGTATCGAATCAGGCCATAACGGTAAATATATATAGTTGGATTAGCAAAATTAAGCTCCAATCACATTAAAATAAATTAACTTAGTGAATTAATTAACGAATAAATGAATAGATGAATGATTCACCTACCTAGCAAGAGCAGGGCGTTTTCTGTCAGGCTGACCTTCCTGGCTACTGCTCGAATCCAAACTCCGTTTTTCTCTCGACGCCATCGCCTTCGATGTTTCCACGAACCGACTCTGCATCTTTTCTCTCTCTTTATTTTTTTCAGCTCAAAATATATTATTTAATTCAGCATATATATAAATGAGTACAAAATAATTATATTCTCTCCTCCTCGTTCAGATCTGATCTTGACTCCTCCGTGTTGACTGTGCCTTTTATTTTTATTTTTATTTGTTTTTCATAGGCATGTGGGAAGATTCCGATAGTTTGAAAAGGGGGTTAAAAAGGGAAATGAAAAGCGGGAAATGTTGAAACTGCCGCGAAAGGAGACCGATATTTCCACCCTGTTTCGTCGTAGCGTCTGGGAAACTTCCTCAAAAAGTTAGGAAGACAAATGTACTATTACGACGGCTAAGTATTACTACTATTTTAATTTTTGCTTTTGACTTTAGCATGACTATAAAGTATAAATGTGTGTGTATGTCATGATCGAATAATTACAGTATGTGTTATGTGATCTAATAATATATCACAAATAGAGGCCGAGGGTATGCTATAACATTTTTGTTAGAAAATCAAAAACTAATTATTTTTTTAGTTAACGGGCTAATCAGGCCGTTTCTGAATTTACAAGGATCCTAGGCAAAATTTTGTATTAAAGTATAGTAATAAATAATTACGTTCTTTTCTAAACAAAATGAATAACGTGCAATTTACTATCAACCACGTACAATTTACGTACATTTTACTATAATTTAATAAATTATGTTTAATCTAATTTACGTATATTTGTTAATCTAGAGTATAATGTAATTTTATTATAGTATTAAGAAATACTAAAATTATTATTGTACTACATTAAACTTGTAAAAAGTGCAATTTACTATAAACTACGTTTAATTTACGTGCATTTTAATATAATTTAATAAATTATGTTTAATTATTTACGTGTATTTGTTAATCTTGAGTATAATGTAATTTTATTATAGTATTAAGAAATACTAAAATTATTGTTATAGTAAATTAAACTTTTAAAAAAATCACAAATTTCTATTTTTTTCTTGCAAATTAAAAAAAAGTTTTCAAAAATTTAAAACTGATAGAAAAAATTTGAAAAAAAAAAATCAAGAATTCAATAATTAATTCTCAATTATTTTTTAATAATTTGCTTTATTTTTTTTAAATAACTACGTATTTAAAAAAAATAAAATAAAAAAAAAATTATGATATTTTTTGTTATTAATAAATTTAAAATTTGTTATAATATTTTTGTTTAAAAATAGATATATTAAAAATAATTTATTATTGTTTTTGTTACAAATGTAAAATAATTAAGATAAATGTTTTTAATTATATATATTAGTATTATTTTTCAAATATATATATATATATATAGTTTTTTTTTTTTTTAAATTGGGCCCCTGAAAAATGGAGTCTGGGCCGTGGCCTATGCCCGCAATGATTCACACCTTCATTATATTAAGAAAAAATAAATAACAACACAACTAGCAACTCCATCCGCGTTATCAAAGGATTTCCTGCGATTATTTCTAGTATGAAATGAGTCAATCATGCACTTTGGTGTCTTATTGAACAAAAAGGGTCTTCCTCCAGTGATCAAGAATTTCGATTTTTTGTACGTATCACGATCATCCAATAAGAAGGGTTTCCATTTTTTCAAATGAACAATTTGAAGATCTATTGATTCTAACAACTGATTGCAGAGTTGATCATTCGGACCTTTCAATTCATAGATGTAGATCTCGGACCTATGAATGACGATATTCCCGAAACTCACACAGAAAAAAGGAAGTGAGTTAGACAAACTATTTATCTTTGAATTTATATTCCTTAAGAGTCCTAGTATATATGGAGAGATTTATTTTTATTCACCGCGAAGACACATATTTCAATTTCGATTTTGAAGAATAATAAATTTAGGGTTATGCAATACTCCAAGTGACCAAGTCTATATAATAAGTCCCAACAAAATCTTTGAAATTTTTACTTCGATCATTCGACACGTAAACAAATGCAATTCTCTCAAATCTGAAGGGACTGTCCACTTCAATTTCTTAATTAGTAAAATGTAAAAGTATTCTAACCTCAATGAAATAAGAAAGTGTAATTATCATTATAAATAAATATAGAAACTGAATTGTTATCCAAAGGCAGACGTAGAAGGAAAGGAAGTACTAATAAAAGTCTTTCAGCATTTATATCGTGACAATCCAACTATAAAATACAATTAGTCTTTTAAATATAATTCAAAAATTAAAATCCAAGCAAGAAAATATAAACATTCACCAAAATGGATACGGAAGAATGTAGTGTTATATTATCGGACCAAGTCCGTGTCAACGGCCACACTACGACGGCGACGCTCTCTTCCGGCGGACACTTGCGGTGGGGCGAGCGGCGGCTGGACGTGGAGAAACAGGTTCTCGGCTTCACCGTTGAGGAATCGAAGATCAATATCAGAGCCGTCGTGGAGGCTACGTCCGGAATCTGCTGCTCTGGCGGCACACAGTCCCTGACCAGAAAAACCTTCACCCTCGAGCTATTATCGAGTGACTCTATTCGCATATGGACTCAGACACTACAGGAACTCCTCGATTCTCTCGGTATTTTTCACTTAGGTTTTTGAATAAGTATTGATTGATGATATGATTGATTTCTGCAACTTAATTGCAGCGTGAATTTCCAGTGAAATCTGTTTGTTGTTTTGTGTTCGATTTTCGTGTTTGGCGATTCAGGTAGGCCGAAGAGGCTGTTCATATTTGTGAATCCATTTGGAGGGAAGAAATCGGCATCTAAGATTTTTGCGAACGATGTGAAGCCTTTACTTGACGATGCCGATGTCGATTACACTCTACAAGGTTGAACGATGTTTCCTTTTTTTTTGCCGGTCTTCCAAATAATGTGAAGCATGTGTGCTCCTTGATATATTTGATGATTACTTTGTTTTTTTCCAGAAACTAAACACCAGCTTCACGCAAAGGAAGTTGTTCAGTCGCTGGATATTGCAAAGTATGATGGAATCGTATGTGTCAGCGGGGACGGAATTCTAGTTGAGGTAGGTGCATAATTCATAATTGCATATTCATTTATGAGAGCACGCCGTGTGATTATAATTTTTAGTAAAATTTGTGAGTTTCTGATTGAAATATAAGCAATGTAAAGCTCGTGTCGATTTCGAGAGACCCTTTTGACATAGGTGAAAAGAAATAAGACTCACTGTCGTTTAATATATTTTAGACCTTAGTAGGTACTAAATGGACTGCTCACCAGGGAGGATTGGGAAAGTGCAATAAGGACACCTCTTGGAGTAGTACCTGCAGGTTCAATCTTTTTTTTTTTTCCAATCGTTTTCTATGAATACTAATAAGTTCAATTTGCTCAATGTAAAAAAAAAAGTTATCTGCTTACTGAAAAGGCTTCTATAATATGTTAGAACACCTGCCATAAAAATTTCCCAGGTGAGCAAAAATGCTGTTTCGTTTGTCACTAGAGCTCTGTTTTTCATCTACTTATACTTCTCTCTATTGTAGTGCATTAAATATATAGTCATAGTCGTTTGGGAGTATACAAATAATCAGTTTTCTAGAGTTGTTTCTTGGTGATAATCGTAATATTTCTCCAGCAATGATGCACCCTTATACCTCCAAAATCTTAAATTTTTGTGAATAATTAGCATCTTTACATGCCGGAGACAGTAGGTAGTAGTCTGAATAAGTTAGTCATATCTCGTCGTTGGAGATCTTTCTTTCTTCAACTAAAACTCTTGTTTAAATATTACTATTATGGAAAATTTTCACACCCTTCTTCTTGATTATATGGTGTTATATTGTTGTTATGCAACTTGAACACGAATAAGATGCATTAGTTAATCGCAATAGTGGTGCTAAATTTTTTAACTTGACTAAAGAATATGGTTGAAAGAAAAGCTCTTGATGTTTGACACCTTGTGCAATAGAACTATTTTTGCACATTTGTTTGGTGATTAATGATTATACCTTTTCAAGTTCATGGTGGCGAAGTAGTTCTCCATGAAGCAGGCTCAATTCTTTACACCTTTTTTTTTTTTTTACTTTGACATTCTAATTTCTAAAGGGTAATCCTAAGGTTATAACTTATATGCTTAAAAAGATGTCTTATTTTCCTTGTCGATTTGGCCTTCAAAAAGTTTTAAAACATGCCAATTTCAGGTCTATAATAATACCTTGTGGACAGCCAAACATATCATTAAACACAAAAATCCCTAGCTGCCTCCTAACTTCCTCCACCTATATTGTGTTCTATATTATTTAACAAGCCCTCAGTCTTTACATTTTATTCAGAAATCGAGCCTTTTTTTTTCGTCCTTGCATTGAATTGCATAATTATTTTCAACAAGGTGAACTTACATCTGTGCTTTTAATTGATATTCCTTTTTCTTTTTCTCTCTTCTTTACAATTTTTTTTATCCATTTAAGACAATCATAAAACTGTAAATGCTAATTGCTTCTTGATTTAGGAACTGGAAATGGCATGGTGAAGTCACTTCTAGATTCTTGTGGGGAGCCTTGTGCAGCATCTAATGCTACTGTTTTAATAATTAGAGGTTTGTTAAGTTTATGTTTCCTTATTGTTTCTGGCTTCGTTTTAAACATTTCTTCATATTTACTAAGTTCTTGCTTGCTCACATATGGCAGGGCATAAGTGTGGATTGGATGTAGCCACTTTATCACAAGGAAACACCAAATTTTTCAGCCTGTTAATGCTGGCATGGGGTACATGATTTCTTAGCCTGTTACATGCTCCTAGTTCTAACTCACGACTGACATGCTCCTAACTCTTAGCTTGTTGTGATGTGTGCTTTGCAATGAAGGTTTTGTGGCTGATATTGATATTGAGTCCGAGAAATACAGATGGATGGGAAGTGCTCGGTTTGATTTATATGTGAGCTTACAGTTGTTATTTTTTACTGTCTTGAGCTAGATCTGTATTGTTTCTCAATTTTTTTTTTATTGTGAGTCATTATCGTAATTATAACATAGGTAATATTATACACAACATTTTTTAGCGTGTATTTGTAAATCATAACTGGAAATAAACATGAAATTTTTAACATAATTTGGACAGTAGTATTCATGAAAATCAAATGGATGTAATAACTATGTTGGGCTAGAAACTGAAAGATTATAGTAGCCGAAGCCATTGGAATTTGTATTTCCTTTTCGTGATTGTGAAGTTTCATGGTTTATTAAATACTTGAAAAATATACGTTACAGTTTCAAAATTTAGTCATGTTAGATGGATTCCGCTCCATATCAGTCTGTGTCATTGATATTTTCAGGGTCTTCAGCGAATACTTGGTTTGAGGAAGTATAATGGCAGTATAATATTTGTGCCAGCACCTGGATTTGAATCTTACGGAGAGCCATTAGATCTACAAAACCAAATAATTGTTGATGGTGAAAGTGACATGAAAACTGATGCTGGGCTCGTCAAGACCCCGGAATGTGGTTACCAGGGTCCCAAATTTGATATCAAGAGTTTAAACTGGCGGAAGATTGATGGGCCTTTTGTTTCGGTATGGCTTCATAATGTACCATGGGGAAGTGAACACATCCTGGCAGCACCTAATGCTCAGGTCTGTTCAATTATTTACTTCTTTTGGTTCTTGTATCCCATCTAGGGGTGGCCGATGTGGGTACCTTATACGGTTCCTGTGTTTCAAAAACGATGGAACCAGAGCATTTCTGAAAGTATATTGTATATTCTATTATCTAAATAATATTGAACGATAATTATAAATAGGCATATAAGTTAAACACACACAGGCATAAGATTTCTGGTTAAAACCTGAACTGAAACTGTTGCTGAACTGTAAATATTGAGGCTATGCAGCCAATGCTTACGGTCCCCATTTTGGGAAACTGGGAAATTGCACTTCTGTGACCATCCCTATTTCTAGCTCTATTTGTTCAGTTTGATGATGATATCCTTTTTGCCTAATCAACATGCAGTTTTCGGATGGCTATCTTGACTTGATACTGATAAGGGATTGCCCCAAGTTATCAATGCTCAAGTTGATGACTGAATTGGAAAGTGGAAAGCATGTTAAATTCCCTTTCGTATCTTACCTGAAGGTGGCTTCCCTCATTTCAATTAAGTTTTTACAGTGTAACTATATTTTTATCTTATAGAAGGTGAAACGTAAATGTGAGCTGTGGTTGTGAATGTGTAGGTGAAGGCGTTTGTTTTGCAACCGGGCCCACGAGCCGCTGACTCGACCAAAGGTGGGATCATAGACGTGGATGGTGAGGTTGTAGCCAGAGGGGAAGGAGTATACAAATGTGAAGAGAAGAGCCTCATGAATTACGACAAATTACTCATTAAAGTGGATCAAGGGTTAGCCACCTTATTTGCTCCAAAGTCCCAGGTTGATTCTGTCTCTACGAGCCGTGTGTAGCTTTCCATGTTGGTCATTCCTGTGTAAAATTAACAAACTCTCTAAAGCCATGATCTTCATTTCTCCTTTGAAGGTATGTAATATATGGAAAAAATAATTTATTATTTCACACATTTGATTTTGTAATAATGTAAATTCAAACATTAAAAACCAACTGATTCCCTTGATTTCCTCACAACTTTTATTCCAAATCCACATAAACTTCATGGTTCAAACTAATCCCCCAAACAACCTTAATCACCTCAGACCACAAAATGCACAGCACAACCATACTAAACAGATTCCAAATCTCACCCTCACCGGAGCTCACCGAAACCTCGCTCCCGCTCACGCATTTCGACATCCAATGGCTCAACTTCCACCCCCTGCATCGCCTCCTCTTCTACGAGCTCCCTTGCTCGACCGCCCATTTCACAGACGTCGTTGTCCCGAAACTCAAACACTCCCTGTCCCTAACTCTCAGCCACTACTTTCCCCTGGCAGGCAACTTACTGTACCCTCTCCCAACCACAGGAATGCTGCCCGTCTTTCGGTATCGACCCGGAGACTCAGTTTCTTTCTCGATCGCCGAGTGCTGCAGCCCTTCGGATTTCCACAGATTGTCCGGTCATCAAACAAGGGAAGCCTGTGAATTTTACGGTTACGTCCCTCAGCTGCCTGAGCCGGTTATTGAACAAGGTTGGAAAGTGGTCCCACTTCTCTCGATCCAGGTGACTGTGTTCCCCGGAATTGGAGTGTGCATTGGGATCAGTAATGATCACGCCGTGGCCGATGCGAGTAGCACCGCGAGGTTCGTGAAGGCGTGGGGTTCGATCACTAAGCTTGGTGGAGAAGACAAACTCTTAGATAAGCCATTTTACGAGAGGTCTGTGGTTAAAGATCACGGTGGATTGGCGATCAAACGTTGGAACCATGTGAAGATGAGATTGAGGGAGAGTAGTGTTGACGAGTCTTCGAATGCTTTTCGTGTTCCCACCGACAGGGTTCGGGCAACGTATGTTCTGAGCCTAGACGACATTGAGAAACTCAAGGTTGTGTTTTTTTTTTCTTTTAAAATTTGAATGTTATATAGTTTCTTCTAAAACATTGTATATAATGAATTGAAACAGGTTTTTGTGATGAACAAGCGAAAAGATCTTGTTCATGTGTCGTCCTTTGTGATAGCAAGCTCGCTTGTTTGGACTTGCTATGTGAAATCAGAATCAGCTTGCTTGAAAAGCATAACCGACGATGAACCGGAGTATTTTGCATTTCTCGCGGATGCTCGGTCTCGTTCTGACCCACCGTTGCCTCAAGCTTATTTCGGGAATTGCCTGGCAACGGGGTTCATAGTCGAATCAACGCACGGACAATTGAAGGGGAATGAAGGTTTCTTTTCATTGTTTTTCATTCTTCTATTATGAAGTTTACTAAATTATGTGCTAAAATGAAGGTTTCTTGACTGCGGTTGAGCTGATTGGTGAGCTGATAAGGAAAAAGGCTAACGAAAAAGAAGAGATCTTCCGAGATGCAGAAGACTGGATGTCGAACTACGAGGCACTGTCGGGGAAACGAGTATTTGGGGTGGCCGAGTCTACGAAATTCGACATATACGGAGCGGATTACGGGTGGGGAAGGCCGAAGAAATTTGAGTCCGTGTTTATTGACGGAGATAGATACTCTATGTCCCTGGTGAAATCGAGGGACTTTGAGGGTGGTTTGGAGATTGGTTTGTCGTTTCCCGTGATCCTAATGGATGCTTTTGCTGGATTCTTTGGTGATGATTTGAAGAAATTTGTTTGTGGAGTTGGGTCGCATTAACATATGTGATACTACTTTTGTTTTTCTACACTTGTTTGCCACTTCAATAATAAGGTTGAGTCGGGAACATTTTTCTTTTGAGCTCATAATCATAATAGCAAGTTCTTGATGGAGAGGAGGGATAAAAGATGTTAAACGGTTTCAGAAGATTTTCATCTCAAAATGAAGCACTCGAAGATGAAAGATGGATGATTCGTGAATAAAGGAAAATAATTAAGAAGTTGGAACAAATAAAGCCTTCTTTTGAGGAGACGGTTGAATCGGATCTTTTTCTATAGAGACTAATTCAAGTTGACGTCCACAAGTAAGACTAATTAAAAAAACATAAGTAGTAATCTAAAAAATTGGTTATGATTCGTGTTCAAATTGAATGAAGTTGTTCCAGTGGCAGAAGACCGTTCCCAATGGGGAGCCAATGCCAAATTTTGCCTCCCCAAGTCCGATTTCTACTTAAGGCATTCCCATTGGGAGAGATAATGGTCTATGAGATGCTACTCTTGAAACATTACTACTGGTGACATCTTAACCGTAGATGCATACACCATACACGTCGAGTGTGGGTGATTACGTGTGTATTTAATATAATAATATTAAATTTACGGTCAAGATGTGCATGATGTACTCCACCTGTAGTAGCATAGATAAAACCGAAAGGTAATGCCAAATTTTGCCTCCTCAATTCCAAATTAATTTTAAATTAAAATTTTAACTATATATTATTTTAATATAAATAAAAATTAAATTAAGAAGATTTTAAAAGAATATTCTTTTTCAGATAAAATTTGATATATGGTTGAGGTGAAATTGGGATTGGACGCAAAATTTATGGCAAAATTTGAGTTTGCCACTATATTTGTCTCTTCACCATTGGGAATGCAAGTACGTTGTAATGTTAATGACATCGCAAATTCAATTTTCCACGTGAGTGGTAAAATTTGTGATAATATGATGTAAACATCTTTTAAGCAAGTGAGTTGTTTTTTGTAATTACTGTATTCTCAATACTGTATAAACAAATGGATGAAGTTTAAATACTCTCTCTTTCTTATAAAAGTTAGAGATTTTTCTGAATACACAAATTATAAAAAATGTTAATTTTTTTACCAAAAAGTAAAAGGTAAAAATATATTTTTAAGTTGGAAAATAAAGCTTTGTATTAAAGTTTAAAGAGTAGGTGGATAAAGTAAGGTTAAAATAGTAATGTATCAACTATTATGGAACACCAAAAAAATATTATCACTATTAAGAGACGGAAGAAGTAATTTTTTTTATTCTTTTTTTGGAAAGTAAAATGGTATTGGGCCCTTATCCAAATTATTTATGAATTTGGACTGATAGTACATTGGGCTTTATTGTAGAATTTCAAGGAGAACAGGCCCACTTACGAATCAGCAGTATTTAACTAAAAACATCCTAAATCATTCGTCTCCACTCTCAGCTGTTGCGGATTAGGGTTTTTGCTGCTGCAAACGAACTCCTCACTATTCCCACGCGCAGCCATGGCGGAACAGGTAAATCCTTCGACAATGAACGCCCTGCGCTCTCCACGTGCCTTTCTCTTTCACCTTTTTTTTTTCATTTTTATTAAATATCTTAGGAATACTTAAATCGTTCGTTATTTGAATTGCAGACAGAAAAGGCTTTCTTGAAGCAGCCTAAGGTCTTCCTTTGGTAAGAGAATTTTTAATCATAATTTTTAGATTTGTAAATGCAAATTACACTCGTTTATCTTTGCTTTATGATTTAAAAAAAAATTGTTATTTATTTACCCATTACACACATGAAAGTCGTAGGCAGTAAATAAACGCAGTGAAATGCGCTGCCTAGACAAGGCAGTGTTCTGCGGCAGAACAGCGTATGCCGCAGCACGATGCCTTGTACAGAAAAATCGTTCGTTTTACGTGATTT
>JACOMQ010001553.1:0-28889 GCA_014843705.1 Euphrasia arctica
GTCCCAGGATGGCTTTGGGAATTTCAAATTCGGAGGCACTAATGCTTTGGAACAGCTTGGGTTATACATGAAAGTGGACGAGGAGGAGGAAGAAGGTGAGCCACCGAACATCCCTCCTCCTGCTGCTACTGGGGATGTTGAAGAAGGAGAAATTGATTAGGCTCTTATCCTTTCCACCTATGTGTGGAGCGCAATTGACTTGTCAGATTCTTAAAAGAATATTTAATTCTTCGGGACAAATGACAAAATGAAGTTGGAAAACCAAAAAAGAAAAAAAAAACTGAAAATTAAAAAAAAAAAATGCTTAATATTTGGTTGAGACGAACTCGGTTCTACATGTACAAAACAAATTTTAGGGTTTGATTGTAAAATGTGATTTGTACGTAGTCTTGGGTGGTGTTGTAACAATATTTAGAATTTGTGTATGAAGGATAGTGAGAGGTCTATAAATGTATGTATTTAATTAGTAGGATTCTTGTTTGAATTACAAGCTTATTATATTCAAAATTTCAAACCAAACATACTACAATCAAACCAACATTCGTGTAGGTGAGAATGTGGTATTTAAGTTTTTGAATTAATATTCAGTAATATTTTTCCATTTTTATCTTATTTCATGAACCCAAACTATGTCAAATATTGGTTTGAAAGAAATTGTGTAAATTTTACTAATAAAACTCAAAAAATAGAAATTGAAAATTAGTAATGTTATGTAAATTTTACTAATAAAACTCAAAAATAGAAATAGAAATAGAAAATTACTAATGTTTGATTGTGGCGTGAGCACGGGAAAGGGTTGAAAAACCTTAATTTTCCTCGAAAAGGTCAACAACGACTTTCCACCAAACGGAGACCTCCGCCGCCCGCCCGCCCTTCTCCTTTCTTTCTCCCTCTGTTCCGATGTATATATATGACATAAATTATGCTTCATTTTCTTCACAATCAATTACCTAAAACCTCCGATTCCAGAATTCACGTATAGATACGATGGAATCATCGTCGTCAATATCATCTCCTCTACCAATCTCAAACCCACTTCCTCTCTTTTTCACCCTCTATTTCACCCTCTACCTCCTCGCTTATTTCTTCTTTTTCCGGACATGGGCCCGCAATCTCCGCCCAGAAGCTTCCAGCTGTGCTATCTCCCTCGCCCACGGCACCCCCGCCGTATTCCTCGCCTGTCGCGCGATCCTCTCCGACCCGGCCCGCGAATTCCACTCCCCCAACACCCCCTTCCAGGGCCTCGTCCTCGAATACAGCATTGCCTATTTCCTCATGGATCTCGTCCACTACCTCATCTTCTACCCGACCGACGTTCTCTTCATCGGCCACCATCTGGCCACGCTCTTCGTCTTCGTCACCTGCCGCTACGTGGTTCATCACGGGGCCTTCGCCATCCTCGTGCTCTTGATTCTCGCCGAGGTCACCAGCTTGTGCCAGAACGTCTGGACTTTGGCTAGCGCGAGGAGATCCGATACGAAGCTCGCAGCCAAGGTGTTTGATCTCTTGTCTCCTCCTTTTTACGCTTTGTACTCTGTTGTAAGAGGTTTCTTAGGCCCTTACTTTGTGTATCGGATGTTCGCCTTTTACTCGAGTGGAGCTGCCGATACTGTCATACCGAGATGGGTTTGGGTTTCCTGGGTCGTCGTTGTTTTCACCGCCATCTCGGTTAGTATATTGTGGATTTTTAATCGCTGGTTAGACTTGTTTCGAGAAAGGGGGATCAAACTTGTTGGAAAGAAAGTTCAATAGATACTAGTACTTAGCTTGGAATGAATAAAGTTTATTTCTTTTTAATGCCAGATGCTTAATTAATACTCTTCCTTTGTTATATATCTTGTGAATTTCAGATTCTATATGAATGCAAATTCATTGTTTTTCTTCAGTTTGTGTTGTGAATTTTTAATCAATGATCAAGTTTGAGCCCGAGTCACTTTTTAAGCTTTGAATTATCAATATCATGGTTGGACCAGCTTTATTTAAATCCATCAAGTTGTAAATGATCAATGGTGGAAATCCAGTTTTTTCCTTATAAATTATATAATTGATTCAGACTGTTGTTTATTCGCCTGATTTGTGGGTTATTGCGATGGCAGTGTATTGGAATAATTTAGTTGTTGGAGTAGGCATACCTTACTCGTTCAGTATAGTTTGTGGTACAGTTTGGTTTCTTGTATTGTTGTGATGAATTGATGATTTTTGGTTGCTGTGGACCTGTGGTGGATGAACTTGTCTTGGTAGGCGTGATGTTGGCCTATTCTATATGATCCTTATCTTATACTTTTTGAATCATGGATGATACACCAGAAGTTTCTCATCTCAGTTTGACCTAGAGTTCTTCATCTGGATTGTCTGGAACTAATTAGTTGCTGAAATTATGTATTTTACGGTAAAGTCTGTAGTTTTATTAAACTGGAATTGGTTTCAGAACTAGTTGCAAAAGGTAGTCTTTTGTTACATTATCATAGTGTTATAAAAAGTTTCTTATGCTGATTTATAAATAACTATCTTTCTTCTTAGTAATACTTCAGCAGTAAAAACATCCAGGACCCAGCTAGGGTCGAATAAATTATGAATTCCTTTGCACTTTATCCATTTGAAATCCATAGACTGATATCATCAGTATGGTTTTCACTAATACATATCGTATTCGGGACAATAGCAAACATGATTTGATTATACACACCACACAACTAATTCAAAAACAGTAGAAGAAATCTTGTAACTGTAAGTAGTGAAAACATTCCATGTAAATATAGTTGAGGGACGACTAAACCAAAGCAACCCTTCTGAAAAAGGAACTAGTAGTGATAGGAGATGCAGCAGAGGCTTATGAGTAGAATTTGTAGGTTTTTGCTTGGATTATGATCTGCCTTAGCCCTCCAATAGGTGCTATAACCATCAACATGACTCCGAGTATGATGCATATCTGAACACATTTCAAGAGTAGAAAACAAACAAACAATCAGACGGGTTTTGCTTGCTAAGAAACCCACACATGAACTCTTTAGCTCAACTTACCCAATTAGCAATCCACGACAGACTGAATTTCCTAGGTTTGTAGATGGCAAGCCACATGATACAGGGAAGCTGAAGGAAGTTTTATTTGAACTGTTAGTGTTGTTATCATAACAAATACTGTACTCTGTTAATGAATAGAATTAATGGCACATGCTTACAAAGTATGTGGTTGGCGCAAATGCAAATCCTCCGAAAAACCCAAGGAGCCCACCGAAGAAAGGGAAGGTAATTCCAACAAACATTGTAAATGCTGAAAACAAAAGGATGATTAATTCTCTAGGCAGGGCATATGCATATCAAACAAACTTGACTCAGACCAATATTGTACAAGTGTATACGTACCAACGTATATATTCCTTGCAATGAATCGCAGGTACCATGTCGGCTTGAACCTTAGTTTCTTGACAAGTACAGTCTCAATCATGTCAAAAACGGGCATCGCATATATCTGCACAACCAAAGACAGAAACAGGTAAATCTCTACTTACTAGCCATTGCAGTATTCATATACAGTATTTATAAAGCTGTTTGATTGATCACACTCACCTGATAGCTTCCAATAACATGAATGACGACAAACATGTTAGCCATGGCTATGAGCCAGTGAGGGTTCTCCAATGTCATGAGGATATTGTCATCGACCGAATTTCCAAACATCCAATACCCAATGAAAGCCACCGGGAAGTAACACAATGCAACCACAATGTAAGCCACAATCACTCCTCTCCACATAGGCACCTTCGAAGGTTGCTCTGGGGTCGAAGGTATGGTGGCTTGGATTTCCAACACCACATTGTGCCCAGCATAAGCAAACGCCACGTCACCAAGTGCGCTGAAGAAGTTGAAAACCGTGCCCACTTTGGTGGTGGCCTTATACCCATAGTCCACGTCAGGCACGACCCCCTTGTGCACGGAGGCCCCCCAAGCGATTGTGGAGTAACTCAGAGACATGACTGCAGCAGCCAAGGAGACTCCGGATATGGCGTTGAAGTTGGGCAAGTGGGAGAGCACAAAGTGAGCTGAAGCGAAGATCATGATGAAGAAGGAGAGCTTGATGTCCTTGCAGCTCTTTCCGCACACCAAGTCATGGAACTTCTTGAGCGATCGGCCTCCGGTGACCATGTAGACAATGTCGACACCGACCTCGACAATGAGCTGCTGAGGGACGACGATGTAGAGGCCGAGCTTTTCGCCGAAAGCGTACTGGCCGAGCTCATGGTACCTGTCGAAACGCCTCCCGGGGACCATCTCGTGCATCTCAACCATTTGCCAAAGTGTGTATAAAGTGATGATCCAAGATATGACCATGACACTGACTCCAGGGCCCCTGTTATATATATTGTTATGATGATATGTTCATTGAAATTTAATTGGAATTGTTGTGATGTTAATAATGCTGCAGGTGAGGAAGTACCATCCTAAATTAGCCATGGCATAGGGGAGACTGAGGACTCCAGCTCCAACCATGGCGGTGACGTTGTGAAAAGCAGAGTACCACCATTTTGCGTTTCTGTTAGAAGTGATGGGCAACCACGCATCGATTGCTTTCTCCTCCGCGGTTTTCTCAACCCCCTATTGTCATAATCAAAACAAATACAGTACAGGGTAAGCTATAAAGCAAGACATGATTTTTAGACTGAATGAAGACAAAAGTTTGTTTTTTTGGTGAATCATACTGAATCTCCATGCGCTATGGAATATTTTTATGAAAGTCCAAAAAGTTTATGTCTGGAATCTTTCTTCACGGACAAAAAAGCTTTTTTTTGAAATAATACAGAGTACTACCATTTAATATTAGTAGTTCATATTTCTAATTGTCACATAATTATTTTGAAGTTAGTTAATTAATTAAGATGGGGTACAAACAATCAATCTATAGAGTACAGGCGAGACAAAAAAAAGGGCGTAGTCACACGCATTACTACATCCACATGCCATGGATATAAGAAAAATGACAGCTTATAAGGTTGTGTGGATTCAAATTAAAAGACCACCAATAGCTAATTGAGAAAGACAAAGAAAGACTTTTAATTATATAAATATGAGGTTGAATATTCCAACTGGGCTTAGCTAGCTGTAGTTGACTTACAGTTATTGGACTTGAGGAGATATTTATTGGATCCAAAACTAAAGTGTAATAACAACAAATTCATGAATATTCTTGATCGATTGTTCGTCGAAGAAAAAACACTTTCCAGAAATATATATGTGAAAATTAATATGATGAAAGAACAGAGAGTATCAACACATACATGAACACGATACACAAACACGAAATGAAATTGTGATTGTTGGAAGGTATAGACTTACTTTGGAGTAATTGTGATCGTTAGAAGCTTCAGTCCCCATGACCGGCAATACTTACAATCGATCGATCAATGTGATATATCGAGAATATGTATGTAATTATGAAGGAAGGGAGAGAGAGACAAATGAATATCGATATTCAAAGACTCATATGAAATGTGGACACCCGGCCCTCTTATAAACACCAAACCAAACCTCTTATGCGGGGACGTTTTTTTGTTTGACTTTGGAGTTTATGTAACAGTAGCACATATATATATATATAAATATATATAGACACAAAATATACAGTTGTTGTGTGTGTGTGTTTTTCCTAGGAAATTTCTTCAAAATCCAGCTCATCCATCCTTATTTATTCAATAAAAGAATCTGCAAATGTTGACTTGTTGCCGTTTAAATTTGGTATTCAAATTCACTCATTCCTAATTCTTTCTTTTCTACATATTTGAATTCAAATTCAAATATATTACTGCTTAATTCATCGTATCCATTTAAGGATATATATGTACAACTACTCTTAGGGGTGTATTCAATCAAGACTTATGGACTTTTAAAGATTACGGATATTCAATCCGAATTTTTAAAAGTCTATTAAAATCTTGAGATATTCTGAGTTTTAAAAATCAACGGATTTTAATTGATTTCATGTCCAAAATACAAAAGAAATCCATCATTTAAAATCTCTCTTGAATACGTGAGATTTCTATGGACTTCTATTTTAATTGATTAATTTATTATATAAAAATAATAAAATATAAAAATATATTTAAAAACATAATAGAATTAATAATAAAATTAAAAAACATGAAAAAGATAAAAATAAAAAATTAAATAAAATTTTCAAAATATAATACTATAATAAAATTAATATTAAAATTATTTAAAATCTTTTTCTAATTTTGGTCTCGATTAGTTCACAAGATTGAATGGTCAATTCTCCTACGGGCCCTCGATTGATTGTTTTCCAAGAATGTTGAGCCGTAGGCTTTCGATTTTTTCACCCTCTTTTGATTTTGCAACTATTTCAAAAAAGTGTGCATATTCAAATTAATAAATGTTTATTTAGTAAAAAATTATATTTGTATAAAAATTATAAAAATAATTAAATTTATTTATTAAGTTATTTTAAAAAATATAACTATTTTTTAATTATATAATTTACTAGTTTAAAAATTGTAAAAATCAATTTAAATCAATAAGAAAAATATTTAAAAAATTATTAACAAAATTAAAATTTACATAAATGTATAAAAGAAAAAATCCATATATAAAATTAGTCAAACTCTATATAGACTCTGTGGATTTTTCAAATCAATGAAACTCAATGGACTTTTTAAAGTCAAAAAAAATTCAATGAAATTCTAACTGAATATACTCCTCTTATTTATATATTTTTCGTCACATCTTACTGTACCTAATTAAATAGGTGGATATTATTCTTTCCCGATCACACTACAAAACATATCAAAAACAATTGATATGAATTCAAAAACTACTCAATTTAGTTTACATAACATGTATGGATTGAAGAAATTGTGGTTGTACTTTTTAAAGTACTTACTTGCAATAGTATTAATTTGTTAGGTTAGGTTAGCAATCGCCTTCATAAATTTATTAAGAAATTAGTATATCTATATATAGTCAAATTACAGATTTGGGGTTCACCACGAATTTTCAAGTAAACTTGCTCTGAATTTGCAAGTAAACTCTCTTTGTGTTTATACTAGCTACTACTACTACTACCGTAAGAGAGTCTAGTCATAGGTACTTAGGAGGGTGTGTACTCAATTAGAATTTATTTGATTTTTTTTTACTTTAAAGTTTATGAACTTTCTTAGATTTAAAAAATACCACTCCATATAGAGTTTGATTGACTTTTTATATTGATTTATATGGATTTTTCTAGAGTTTGATTTTTTTTATTGATTTATATTAATTTTTTGAAATTCAAAATTAAAATCCTACTTAAAAATAAACAAGTTCAAGAAAAATTAAAATTCTAATTTTCGACCAAATTTCAATTTTGAACTAATAAATTCAAATGTAATGATATATATATATATATATATATATATATATATATATATATATATATATATATAAATTAAAAAAAAAAGATATATATTTTTTAAAATAACATGATAAATAAATTTGTTTATTTCTAATTGTATTATGTTTATTTATATATTTCTTTATATTTTATTATTTTTTAATAATAAATAAATTAATTAAAATAAAAATCGAAATCACAAGAAGGGAATCTTTTGGTATTTTGAAAATTAAATTAATAAAAATTCATATATTTTTAAAATATATAGGATTTTAATGGAATTTTAAAAATCCGAATTGAATATTTCTTAGACTTTAAAAGTGGATAAAATTTTTATAGAGTTTTGATTGAATACACCAGTTAGTTAGTTTGAATTGAAAGATGATGAGTATTTAAGATATTATATTTGTCTTAAACTAATAATTACAATTTTTTTATAAAATTCAAATGAGGACCGATTATTAGTCTGACACAGGGAGTAATTTTGTTTAAACTTCAAAAAAGAAAATTGAGATTTTAGTCAAATTGAACGTCATGCATGATATGGAAGCTAGCTTGAATATAAGATGGATGCACTCCAATTATATTATTCCCCATTGCTTTGATTGGATTGTAAAAAAAATATATGGGTTGAGTAATTGAAGTAAACATAATTACTTTGCGTTTATATGTACTCTATGGATCCAATTAACGGATAATTGTATTAACCTATGACTGATCAATGAATGATCATGACACAACCGTGATCAGTACCTTTCCAAGGCCTTTCCTTCCCCACAATGAGGGAGGCCTAGTCGAATTCGAACCCAATTAAGAATACGTAAAATGTATGTGATGCAGCCCCAGAGTCGTCGTTCATACAAGACCCGGTGCATGTTCCAACTGGACCAGTGACGCGTTCGAGAGCCAAGAAGTTCAAGGCAAGCTTGATGTCGATGATCCAAGAAGTGTGGGCGCAAGAGCTATTGAAGAAACCCATTGGTGATGTGGAGAAGTCAAGCCTTACCAACCTGATTGCGTACGAGGAGGCCGATCCAACCGATGGTGAGGAGTTTCAGGCTGAGACGACAAAGAATGTGCCGGAACGGAGGTCAGACGTGAGCCGAGGACGAGCCAAGGAAGTCAGCTACGAAAATGGCTTGGTGTCGGCCGACACCAAGACCTGTCGAACGACAGAGGACCAAAGATCGACATTCTGCGGAACACGAGGCTCAACCAGAGGTGAAATCCGAAGTTCGGGTTCGATGTCGGACGACATCTTTTGCCTGTCGGACGACAAAGAGCCGGGGGCGATATTCTGCGGAACCCGAGGATCAACGCGAGGATCGACTCTCACTTCGGGTTAAATGTCGGACGACAGCTATTTCTGTCGGACGACAAGTTGATGTCGGACGACAGCTAATTCTGTCGGACGACATAGTATCAGATTTGGAAATCGCGGACGTGAATTTGATTTCAGCGTTTTTATTCCTTTTTCCTCATGTTTTTAGGTTTGCCTATATATAAAGGCTGTGGAGACTTTATAGAACACAACTTTGACGATATTGAATTATTTGTGAGACTATTCTCTACTCTTTTTCGTTCTCTTTTCGATTGTGCCAAAAGAGATCAACCCGACGAATCAACGAAGCATACATACTTCGTCTGTGTGTCATACATCGATTTCCGAGTTGCTGCATCGATCTCGTGTTGGGGGTTAGGGTTCCGTCCTTAATTGATTTCACGATTTCAGGTTCAGAGGTTTGGGATCATCCGCCATGTATTCAATTTTTTCGTTTTCTTCTTCTTCCGCTCAATCCATCAACGAGGTACGTATCAGTATGTGACCACTAGCTCATATGATCGTCGAGTCACAGTCATCAAAGAAACGATCACTACCACATTGGCTTAATTATTTGCACCAAATTCCAAGTTTATATTTGAATTTGTTCATATAATCACTACTGATTTATACTATGTCAATTAGTGTTGTTTTTTACCTATCAATACAAACAAGAAGTCTTTTGGTCAAATTTTTCATTGAAATAACTTTATGACTCGAGTTCAATCGTGTAGAAAATCGTTTTCCAATCCTAGTAAATAAATTTGTAAAGCATATAATTTTATATATTGGTTTCACATGATGAAATTAGAAATTAGAAATTACTAGTTAGACGTAGAGGGCTTGGAAATTTCAAATCACACGGAGACTAATATGGTCAACCATATGAATATATGTGCCTCGGATAGGAACTCATTTAATGGCGCATTAATTTATGTTCGTTGATCGAATTTTCGCGGGACATGTTGTTGTCTCTTATATATTCTTTGGACTTTCTTTTTTGTTTTGTTTTATGTGGAATTCGTAATTGTAAAATTCGTGAATACCAGGAACTAGAATGCATTGTAGTACATATATTGTACTCAATCTTGTACAATAATCCAACTTTTCTTTTTGTGTAATACGGAGTATTAACTTCTTTCTTCTCGGAAGAAACAGACACACTCCTTCAACACACAAAGATTAAGCCAAATGAATCTATATGCAGCACGTAAGCTAATTTGTCCACATAAATATCAAGGTATAACAGATAAGAGTAACTTTGAAATGAAAAGTTTGAATATTTCGTAGGAAAAAGTCAACTTAATTAGTCCATGGCATGAGTTATGGGCCGTATTTTTGGGTTGATTATTCAATTAAAACCAACCCACATTCGATTGGAGTCATTTGTACGTGATTGATTGATGTTAACATGTCTGTGAGTCAACCTTTTTGGGTTGATTATTCAATTTTGAGCAAGTCAAAGAAATTTGCAAAATGACTTCATTCTGATGTTTACTTGATGTCATACTCTATTCATGAAATAACCATACAGAATCATACTAGTATTGATAGAGTAGCACACACATGATACATTCTAGTCTCCTTACATTTCTACAAACAAAACACAATCTCGATTCCCTTTCTCAAGCCCCCGACAGAACCGAGCGTTCGTAAACATCAAACGGCTGTCGACTATCAATCGCTGGACCACCGAAGCAGAGATACGAGTTCATTAACCTCCTGCTGCCCATACCATGCGGCCTCTGCATCGAGCATGAAGCCGCTTTCGCCACCTCATTCTCAATCTGAGCTGCCCTCTGACCATCCAAAGAACTCTGAGACGAAAACGACAACTTAGAAAACGAGCTAGAACGCGATTTCCTATCTCCAACCGCAAAAGACTGCATCACTCCATCCATCATTCCCGACGCCACTTTCTTCTTCCCACCCGGACTAGGCACGTTACTCCTCACCGATAGCGCTCGTTTGTTGCTGTTCACAACCGGCGAAGGCTTCGAGAATCTCTGACGTAAGGACACCGGAGGGACTATCTCCGAAGTTGGCCTTTCCTTTTTCATCTTCGGCCAGTGAAAGAATCGCTTCAGCCGTTGTGCAGTCGAGTTCACGTGTTTTCTCGGACTAGCACGATATTTACTCTCCTCGTTCGAATCATGTTGACTTACTTTTTCAGGCGAGTAGTTGCTCAACCCAACACTCGACGCATTATTCTCCATGCCCGTGTACAAGAATATCTCCACGTCGCTTATTCTGAACGAAGTCCCGGGACTATTTCCCGTGCTATGCCTCCTTATGTGAGACGCGATCACTCTTCTAGCCGAGTAGTCCTGAGAGCTGAAGATCCCACCGGCCGATATCAACTGTCTCGTGAGAAGCTCGGAAGAAGCGGAGTGGGGCCGACGCCGGAGGATGTCGAGGGGAGTCATCCCGCTCTTGTCGCGGATATTTACGTCTATGCCCCTGATGGTCATGAGTAATTCAACGAGATCGGAGTGGACGTTTCCGGTGATGGCAAGATGGAGGGCGGTTTTGCCGTCGTTGTTTGTGAGGTTGACGACTTTCGTGAGGTCGAAGAGGTTGGTGCTCTTGCAGAGCAAGTGCTTCAAGAGATCGATCTGGCGGTCGAGCCTCCGGAAGCCGGGGGATTGGAAACCGGAGACGACGGAGTGGATGAACGTTTCTCCGGCGTTGTTTGTGGTGTAAATGGAACAAGGGGACGATAGGATTATGGCTTCGACGACTGGCAAATGGCCTCTGTGAGCGGCCACGTGGAGAGCAGTGTTGCCTTGCTTGTCGGTGGAGTTGATTATGTCGGAAGACGACGACGACGATGTCATCAGGTACTTCACCACCTGCAGTGTGTGCAAGCAGAACAAACTAATAAAAAAGTATTATAAATGTCAAGTTGCTCAACTTCGATCTCTAACAGTTCGAGTTGTTAGATAATGCGACTTCTAACACAAAATACAGTAGACAACCTTAGAACAAAAAAGCCTTAAAACAGAAACTATCTACCAAAATCACACACATATCTTCCACAGAAACAACAAGAACTGCAGACTCATCAGCAGTATTATAAATGTCAAGTTGTTCAACTTCTCTAACAATTTGAGCTGTTAAATAATGCGGCTTCTAACACAAAATACAGTAAAACAACCTTAGAACAGAAAGCCTTAAAACAGATTCTATCTACCAAAATCACATACATATCTTCCACAAAAATAGCAAGAACTGCAGACTCATCAACAGTATTATAAATGTCAAGTTGTCCAACATCTTTAACAATTCGAGCGGTTAGATTATGCGACTTTTAACACAAAATACAGTAGGCAACCTTATTGGGTACATAAAACTATCTACCAACTAAAATCACATACGTATCTTCAACAGAAACTGCAACAACAAGAAGATTAATCATCGGCTGACTGACCTCAACCTGACCGCGGGCAGCGGCGGCGTGTAAGATGGTGGCTCCGCGCATATCTCTATAAGCCAATGCATCGTCGGAGCAAGCTCCGATGAGCTCCTTCAACAACCCCAAGTTTCCACCTCTGGCAGCTGCGTGGAGAGCTCGATTCATGATCTCAAGCTTATAACCGGAAGGTATCTCCCCTGCAGCAGCCTGATGATCCCCTGTCGAAAACCTAGGGCAGGAAGCGAAATCAAGAATCACCCTGAAAACCTCAGAGTCTTTGCTCCGGGCGGCGGCGTAGAGGATGTCGGTGACGCCGTACTCGCCCTCTCCGAAGACCAGAAGTGGGTCCCTCTGCAGAAGGTCCCGGACGAAAGGCAAGTCTCCGGCGGAGGCGGCGGTGTAGAGGAGCCAGCCGCCGTAGCCGGAGCCGACGAGGGAGTTGGGGCCTTTGGTGAGGTCGCACTCGGCGAGGAGGCTTCTGGCGACGTGGGAGCGGGAGGCGGCGACGTGGTGGAAGTGGCGGTCGTCGTCCCAGACGGTTTCCAGGCGGCGGATTCGGCGGAGGGAGGTGAGCTTGATGAGGTGGTTGCCGTCGATGCGGAGGAGCTCGCGGACGAGGTCGTAGTGGCCGTTTGCGGCGGCCCAGTCGATGGGAGAGGCGTACCACCATTGGTCGCCGGTGCTCTCCCATCGGAGGGGGAAATAGGTCGGGGAAGACATTTATAAAGATCACAGCTTTTTTAAACCAAAATAAAAACAGGATTAATTGGAATTCAGCATATTCTTGTTTAATTTAATTTTCTGGTGAGTATAAAAAGAAAATTACAAAGGTGATTGAGAGCAACAACACATTAAAATAGAAGAAAGGGCGGTGAGGTGAGGTGCAGAGGGCCTACCCACCACCGATGGAGTCTCTGTTTTAAATAAATTAATTTGCAGAAATACATTCAGAGAGAGACAGGGTAAAAGGAGAAGAAGAAACATGAATGGTAATGTGTTAATGGGGGAATTAATTATTAGTACTCAGAAAACAACAATTATGGTTAGAAATCAGTTACAAAAAAGCAAAAAAATTAAATCACATGCGAGCATGAGTGTTGTCGTTGCTGCTTTTCCTTAAATAGAATTAATCATCATTAGCAACACAACATCAAACATGTTTAGATTTTAGATTTAGAATAGTGTAGAGTAGGACTAATGAAAGATAATTAGAACCTAATTATTTGTCTCACATAATAGATTTGTGAAGAAAGAAAACTCATGTTACTACTATAAGTTTTAGGATAGAACCAGCGGCCTTAGTGACTCGGTCTTACTCTCCTATCTGGGTGCACTAATCCGTCAACACATGTAATGTTGTTATCAAGATAAAGTCAGTCAGTGAGTCAGTAGGTTGACCATTTTAACTCTGTAATTTGTAGTGTAGTATTATGGAGCAAAACAGGACACTAACCCAGTAGTACCTCGGGTAATGGAAGGAACAATGTAAGTTTGTGAATAAGCGTGTTCAAACCTACATGCATACAACATTGCTTTGCTTGGGTTTTATCAATATATATTTATAAAATACTAAATGAAAGAGATGGAGATATCGCATCATGTGGAAAAAGCAGGTTGATATGCTTTTGATATATGTATGTACTGTAATATCTCTTGCTCTGCTGAGTGCTGATTGCTTTTACCAACCAACTGATCCATGGACAGACAAATAATTGATCAATATGCATGTGACTCCTCCCTCCATGTGTATATGCTTTGCTAATTGTTTTTTATTTTTAATTTCAATTTCATTCTTGTAATAGCAGCTTACCTAGGTGATATGAGCTGGTCACTACCACTCTTTAGTTACTCTTTCATGCCAAACAACATCACTCCCTTCCCCCGTCGGTCGTCGACCACTCTACCATTACGATGAAAGACGACAACTGATCCATATATTATTGCAGAGTTCAATGAAATTAATGAATTCATATAATCAATTATAACCCCTACCCCATCTATTATAAAGATGATAATCTTTACACCAATATTGATTGGGATTGAGATTGAGATTGAGATTGGAATGGGCCAACAATACTTTAATTTGATACATACATTAAAAGTAGTGGACTACACTGGACACCACTCTAATCTAAACCTTTTATGCGCCTCTTTTTAATTTACTATGCAAGTACTATCTAGTAATCTAGTATACTGTATTTATTTACAAACAAAATGATAAATGAGATGAAACTAGCATCATACATTGAACATTTTAATATATAGTTCAATGCAATGCAATGTTATAAAGATTCATAAGTAGACAGACGAAGAAACTGATCGATCGATGATCACATTATGCTACAAAAACTCATAGATCCATTATCATCAACATGCTGCTGATAATAGTCTATAGGCGCCGCTTCCCCATAGTTCATGTACCTGTTGTTATTGTAAGATGATGAATAATAAGGAATATTATTCACTTGATCACCCATAGTCTCATGCCACATCCCACCTTCTGATCTTCCTCTTCTATATGCTGAGGGTTCACCATAACCATAATCATACACATAATCATAATCATGATTATAATAATTATTTGATGATGATGATATCCTCCTCCTTTGCATCATCGCCATCTTTGGATGAGTGAGTTTCGCCCAAACGAGCTCTGCGTGCACTCCACACCTTGCTAAAGCTTTCATACAGTGGTTAGGATTCACTTCACCCATTATTTTTACCGTTTTGCTTTCTGCATCAATCGTCACATCGTACACACCTTCAATCGTGCCAAGTATTTCTATGGCGTGCCCCTTACACGCACCACATCCAGGCTCAACTTTCAAAACACAACACTGCACGGATCCATTTCAATCCATCAAATTCAACACAAGTTAATTCTCTATCCATTTGTTATACATATATAAATCCACAACAAAATATATACCACTATATAATTAAAAAGCTCTACTACTAATTACTTAATTAATTACCAAATTCGCATGAGAGTAATCCATCGGCATCTTCTTCTTCTTCAATTCGATCTGCACTGCAATCAGACTAATTTTAATTATCCAAATGAAATAGCCCTACCTTCATTACTTAATTCATTATATGGTCCACAAATAAACTTGGAATGAAAATCCTGGACAAATTAATACTCAAAACGAGATTTTTTTTAGCCTTTTTAATTGATAGATATGATCTTATTTATGGCAAATATTGTGGAATATATATTCTGGATTATAAAACAGAACAAACAAGATCTCTTTTTCAATATATTGGGAAAATAAATCAATCTATCCATTTGTAACATATTTTAAAGTATACACAATGATTAAATATAGTCATCTGCAAAACAGGCACAATAGCTACAACATTTCAAACCAAACCCATCTTGTTCAAGTTTAACTTACAAATCACAGTTCTCTAAACGCACAAAACGATATTGTTCAAGTTCAAAAGTAAACAATCACTCAAACTAAATCGATGGTCTCTGCATTGAATTTCGATTAGGCTCCAACCTCCGATTTTGATACCCCCAATTGCGCAAGCAACTTGTCTATAATCGCCTTAAGAGCGGCTGCACTTGCCCCGCATTTACTATCATCAAAACAAGATCTTCCTTCTTCAGCCGCTTTACACAGCTGTGGGTCCAGCGGCACCTTCCCCAGAAACGGGACCTTCATTTCCACACACATTTGAGCAGCACCACCAGCACTGCTATCAAACACCTCACTGTAAGTAACCAACTTCAGCATCTCAGGAGCTTTCTCTCTCATGTACTCGATGGCCCACTCGGTCATGTCCTTCTGCTCACCCGACTCCCCCACGCTCAGAAATCTAACGTCCGTCATCGGTTGGCACAGACCACTCATATTCTCGACTACCCCAAGAACCTGCAATTTGACCTGATTACAGAAATTCACTTCTTTCCTGACATCGATGAGGGACACTTGTTGAGGCGTGGTGACTATGATAGCACCGTCTATTCCTGTTTCCTGGAGCAACTGGACGATGGAAATGTGCTCGTCCGAAGTGCCAGGTGGCGCATCGACTACGAGAAAATCGAGTTCGCCCCAATACACGTCCTTGACGAACTGCTTGATGATTCCGTTCTTGCGGGGCCCGCGCCATATGACAGCGTCGTCGGGGTTCTTGAGCAAGAAGCCAATGGACATGACCCCCAGGTTGGAGTCGACGTAAACGGGAGACCAGCCGAGGTTACTCTGGTGTATCTCTTGGCCTTCGAGGGCGAGCATTTTGGGGATGCTGGGGCCGCATATGTCGATGTCGAGAAGGCCGACCTGGAAATCCATCGAAGCAAGGGCGAAAGCGAGTTGGGCAGAGAAAGTACTCTTGCCCACACCGCCCTTGCCGGACAAAACCAGGATTTTGTGTTTCACAGTGGCCATTCTTTCAGCAATGGGGACCAAATCTGCCAAAAGAAAAAATATAGTACTCCAACAAATAAATATATAAGAAATGTAAGGTAGTCGGAAAATTAAGATATATCTTGCAGCAAAGATTGAATTTTTCTCTCTTTTTGGTTCAGACACAGTAAAGATTTGATTTTTATTAAAAGCATTGAGTGGTTTGTATGAAAATTGTGTAAATAAGCATAGAGCTAAGTTTGAAAAATCGAGAGCAGGTTAACGAATATTTATCTATCTGATCTAAAAATGAAAGCAAGAAAATAAAATATGAATCCAGAAATTAATATCGAGAAAAAGGAAACCTGGATCGGGTCCTTTGGGAGCAGTAGCACATGCCTGCTGATTTGGGCATCCATCACAAGCGTCAGATTTCCCAGCAGATTTAGATTGAGGTCCTGGGCAATCTGAACAACAAACAGTAACAAACAAACACAGTAAGAAGAAGAAGAAATAATTGTATAGAGATGACGGACGTACGTTCATTCGCGTTATCGGGTATTTCAGAGTCTTCGTTCCCCATCCGATTAGATTAGATTTGGAGTAAAGAAAATCAGTAGAGAAATCTAACCTAAAGATGGATGGTGATTCACAGCGGCTGTAGAGTAGATGTAGAGTAGAGGGAGGCGGTTGTGTGTATTGGGCTTTACAAAATACTAAAAACTAGTCAAAAGCTCATATTAAATCAACCAGATTCTATTGGGCTGGTAATTTGGGCTCCATTTCAGTTACAAGTTAATTTTCTTTTTTTGATTGGTTGTTTTTTTGTCATACTCCACATGTTAAGTAATTAATTAATCATGAAATAATTAATTTAAAGATTGTTTGGTTTGTTGTTTTTTCATGGGGATTAGAACATTAAAAGTAATTCATTTATGTGTAAAAATTTAATGGATTAAAATTATATTTTCCTTTTAGAAATTGTATTTCTTAACATTGTTCCAATTTTATATATGATTATTATCTATAAAACAAAATGGCAAAATGATGGAAAAGACTATATTAACACCATGTGTAGCTACACCGTCAATAAAATTTTCACATATAACACTATTGATTAAAATATTCATTATTATTTTTGACAGGATATCTATAAATTTGGTAGTACAAATCAAATCAAATTTTGTTTAATTTTCTTCCATTAGTAAATTTAGCAATAATATTTTTGTTATTATAAGTTTGAAAGTAGATTAATTTATTTAATTAATTGATTTAATTTTAAATAAATTTATTAATTAATTTAGTAAATTTATTAATTATATTGTTAATAAAACTAATAAATTAAGTACTTACATTCAATTGATAAATTAAAATTTTAAATTAAAGAAGAAGAAATAATTGTATAGAGATGACGGACGTACGTTCATTCGCGTTATCGGGTATTTCAGAGTCTTCGTTCCCCATCCGATTAGATTAGATTTGGAGTAAAGAAAATCAATAGAGAAATCTAACCTAAAGATGGATGGTGATTCACAACAGCTGCTGTAGAGTAGAGGGGGGCGGTTGTGTGTATTGGGCTTTACAAAATACTAAAAACTAGTCAAAAGCTCATATTAAATCAACCAAATTCTATTGGGCTGGTAATTTGGGCTCCATTTCAGCTATAAGTTAATTTTCTTTTGTGATTTGTTGTTTTTTCGTGATACTCCACATGTTAAGTAATTAATGATTTTAATCATGAAATAATTAATTTAAAGATTGTTTGGTTTATTGTTTTTTCATGATACTCCACATGTTAAGTAATTAATTAATTATGAAATAATTAATTTAAAGATGGTTTGGTTTGTTGTTTTTTCATGATACTCCACTAAGTAATTAATTAATCATAAAATATTAATTTAAATATTTATCATTATATAATGATCCTCTACATGTTTTAAAATAATTAATTTTAAGGGAGGCGGTTGTGTGTATTGGGCTTTACAAAATACTAAAAACTAGTCAAAAGCTAATATTAAATCAACCAGATTATATTGGGCTGTCACTCACTCAGTAACGGGGCTAGATATAAGGCCCGTACATGAGAAGCGTATATCGCGTTTATTGTAACTAAATAAGGACAGTTCTTTTCGTGGTTGTTCGATCCGACGCACGACAATGGTTGAGAGCTTAGTTCGTCCAAGGGGTTTATGCCATAAGGAGAAATATTAGTGATAGGGTACAATTTTTTATTTTTATTTTAAATTGTGATTTGAGCTATAAGTTAATTTTCTTTTCATTTCACTTGTTTGGTTTGTTGTTTTTTCGTGATACTTCCACATGTTAAGTAATTAATTAATCATGAAATAATTAATTTAAAGATTGTTTGGTTTGTTGTTTTTTCATGATACTACACACGTTAAGTAATTAATTAATCATGAAATAATTAATTTAAATATTGTTTGGTTTGTTGTTTTTTCATGATACTCCAAATTAATTAATCATGAAATAATTAATTTAAATATTGTTTGGTTTGTTGTTTTTTCATGATACTCCACATGTTAAGTAATTAATTAATCATGAAATAATTAATTCAAATATTTATTATTATATAATGATGCTCCACATGTTTTAAAATAATTAATTTAAGGGTTTTTTATTTTTTCATAATCCTACACATTACCCATGTTAATTAATTAATTTTTATATTACTATTTTTTGTTTTTTATATTTTAGTGATTAATTAATTTCATATTACTTGTGTTTTTTTTCATGCTCCACATATTACATATAATTATGCAAAGAGAACACTCTTAAAAAGAATTGTCAAACTTTTAAAATTAAATTAATTAAATTATAATTTTATTGATTAAATTTTAATTGATAAACTAAGAATTGTCAAACTTTTAAAATTAAATCAATTAAATTATAATTTTATTTATTGAATTTTAATTCATAAACTAAGAGTATTAGCTAATAGCATTGATATTCTATTTTTTTTTTCTAAATCTTGGATTAAGTATTTAAAAAAATAATATTTTTTTAAAAATAGTTAATTATTTTATTTTTTTAGATAAGAAATATCAATATTTCAACAATATTTCAATTAAATTCCAATTATTTTTAAACAAGTTATAATTAATTATCTTAATATATAAAAATCAAAGTATAAAAATAGTTTTTTAAAAAAAGTTGAGGGGTGCGATCGCAACCCTTCGGGACCAAGTGTCTACATCACTGACCCTTAAGTCTTCTTATTCTCATTGGATAACTGGTCGGATTTTATAAGTATTCGAGTGGTAAAAACTTACATATTTGGCTCTTGCATTGTTACTCTTGTGTTGAATTCGAGTTTATTATGAATTGTTATTGAGGATGTCAGAAACTGTGATATCAACATTGAAGTTGGGGAGGAGTTTATTATGAATTGTTATTGAGGATGTCAGAAACTGTGATATCAACATTGAAGTTGGGGAGGTCGGTTTAACCCAATGTAGGTTTTTGATTAATAAGGTTGTTGTTACTTCTGCTGTAGTTGTTGTTGTAGTTATGATAGTGTTTTGGAGTCGGCTGGGCCGGGACTTGAAGTTATATGAGTCGGTGTTGAAGGGATTTAATGAGGCATATTTGAGGCTGCTGAAATGAGTTGTTAGGATGTTAGAAACCTGTTGGTCTTGTGTTTGAGGTTATGGTTGTTAGCCAATAAAATTGTTGAACCGATTATATCCTCTTACTCTTTGCGGTACCAAGACTTTTGTAGGTTGAAGCTGGTGGTCACCCTTACGCTGGGCTGATGTTTTAATTGTTGCGAGTTTACGAGTCTGTTGTATTTTATTCTTTTATCCACGTTGCTACTTCGTATGTAGTTTTGATGTAAGGGGGTTGCACTAACGTTTTGATGAGTTTCTTTAAAGTTGCTACGGAGATGTTGTTACTTATTAGTGTCAGTGGTTTAAGGAGATTGCAGAGAGTAATTTAAGGAGACTGCTATCGGTACTGGAAGTGGACTATAGTCTCAATTTAGGTGTATTCTAGAGGTTTGCTAATAGCTATTGCTATTGCTATTGCTATTGCTATTGCTATTGTTGTTGGGTGTTAATGTTGTATGATGAGGAGACAAAGTCGGAATCATGATTACTTTTAGGAATAATTACTTTTAGGTTAGACATAATCTGCATATCATATCATTTATATCTTTATAATGTTTTTCACATCTATTGGGGTGTGCGATAATCTAACAGTGAGAAAGTGCATTGCTTATTGTCCGGTGCATTTTCACATCTATTTTTGCACTAGACGCCCCCTCAATCCTTTTATCTTTATAATCTGCATATGATATCATTAAAATATTATTTATTTAATTAATTAATTTAATAATGATACGTGTCGCATTTTGATTAGCGGTGTACCGGAAGCCCGGTACACCTGGTGTAACGGAAGCCCGGTACACCTGGTGTAACGGTAGTCTTTTCCTTTTATATATGTTTTTTTCCATGTTTTATAATGTAAAATTTAGTCTCCTTGTTACGTCCCTGGTTGTACATAAATATTTATTATATTTCTTTAGGAATCAATGCCAAATAGTTTATGTGAAAGTTACTAATTAAAATTTATGTTATCTTCTGTTCAATATAGCAATTTCCAAATTAAAACGTTTAAATATACAATAAAAAAACACCTAAACTTTATAGAATAACTAAGGACACCTAAACTTAGGTTAAAAAAGAAGTCACTTTATATATATAAAAACGATATTTTTGTTTACAACAATAAATTATAGATAGGAAATCGGGTTTTACAAATTGTTCCTTTACTTGATCGTCTTCTCTATCGATCAGCTATAATTTGATTTGCAGGTTATCTCTAACTTTGGTTTCAAATTACGTTACTATTATGTCAGATGCATGCGATTTAGTGCATGTTTGGTTGTGAAGTTAAGTTATCTATACATAACTTGAGATAACTTTCTTAGATACTATTCAACCATGATAGATAATTTAACTTGTGTTTGATTCATATTTTGATATTCAAGATTGAATAAAAGTATTGTCTTATTTTTCAACTATTTTTTTTCTTGTGTATATAATTCTTTTTTCTCACAAATAAAGTATTAAAATTGGGTTTTGATTTGAACGGCATAAAAGTAAAATGTCTTGATCATGAATATATAATTTCATCTCAATGCTTTCAAGGAATCGAAGTAGAAAACAAAAAATCAATCTAATTAAAAATAATTTGTAGAACGAAATTCAACAAAAAAACAACAAGATTAATGATGTATAGATCTGAACTTAAATCCACAATTCATGCCTACAACAAAATTCATACACTGCATATCAAATGCATTTTACAAAAAAAATCAACAAATAGGAACAGATCCAACAAATCGGAACAAATCTGCCAATACTTACAAATTCCTCAAATCATGAAGATATTCAACAAATCGAAACAAATTCATCAATGCTTACAACAAATTTCATACCCTTATCAAATTAATTTTACGAAAAAAATTATAAAGAAATTAAGAAGCTAAAAATAAAAATAAAGAAAACCTCTTTGAGAGTTCTCGGATCGCCACTATCGCAGAAAAATGAGATCTGGAATTAGAGAAAATACAGTTGCAAGTAAAGCAAATAAATTCTACTGTTCAAGTAATATTATTAATCTGTCCAAGTTCAGCGGATAAGTTCTCTAAAGGTAAACAGTGATTACAAACGGGTCTGCTATCTAACGCAGGCCCAATAAAAGTAAACCAAACTACCTATAAAATAGTTAACCAAACTAACTTGGTTTTATCAGCACCACCAAACGGGCCCTTATTTGATGATTTGATTGTTATCGTAAGATTACCCTATGTACCGTAATGGTCGAATTTGGGGGTAAATTTAGGTTTATGGTTGAAATTAAATTCAATTTTATTTTTAGAATTTGCTTGGCATTGGGTTAATTTGTATTTTCCACCTTGTTAATTTTGATGAATATGGTGTGTTAAATTTTTTTACCGGGCCCAGATCCGAGATCCACTCCGAACCCGGCCCAAAATCCGACACTAACCCCAACCAAATTATTAAAAAAATACTTATTAAAACATAAATCATTTCCTTCTCTTATTTTCTAGCCCGTAACTCTCAAGCCCTAAATCCAGAGACCCAATTCACGGCGGCATAACCAGCGGCGGCGAATTCCAGCGTAGTTGAACGGAGTTTCTCAAGCAAATCAGGTTACTTTCTCTCACTTAAATCTGTTTTTTTAGGAGCTGTAATTTCGATTTGTAATTTATGTTCTCTTTTTCAAACAGAGAACTTAAATCTTTTTTTTTTTTAATTGGATTGGGTTAGGGTCGTAATTGCATATATTATATGGATTGTTACTCTTGTGTTGAAATCGAGTTTATTATTAATTGTTATTGAGAAACTGTGTTATCAACATTGAAGTTGGGGAGGTCGGTTTAACCCAATGTAGGTTTTTGGTTAATAAGGTTGTTGTTACTTCTTCTGTAGTTCCTGTTGTAAAAGCAGATCAAATGAAGATTATGATAAAAGGAAACATATGGGATTTCCACAGTCAAGTGGCCTATGACGAGGTAATTTGTTTGATTAACCAATCTATTTTGTAGGCAACAAAATCAAATAGCTTAGATTTCTATTTGTTTTGATAATTTTCAGTATTGTTTGTCTGATGAAATTTAATTTGTAGGAGAAGTGGACCCCATCACAAGATCAAATCCTACTAACTATGGCAAAGCTTTCCTCATATCCATGGGACGAGATAGCTATCAAGTTTGATAGATCTCCTTCTGCATGTTTTGGCAGATATCAAGAGCTTATGACACCTAAAGAAGAACAAGAGTCCATAGAAGAAGAAGAAAAGGAAGATATCCCTCCTCCATCCTGCGATCCGACAATGTCAAGTAAGTGAACCTTCATCCTGCTCTCTAGTCGTAATCTTGTATACGTGTGCATATAACAGTTTTTTTTAATAAAGGTATTATCGTTATCATTTTTAAACAAATAAAATGTTACCTATTTATAATCGATAGGACGCTCCTCATATTATCCATTTGCTATTCACTGCTGCTTTCTAAGTCCGATACAAACATCATTGTCTGTTAGCCTTTTTTATAGAGCATATGCTATCCAGGAAACAAAAAGAGGTGCAGACTCTATCAATAAACGCTAGTATCTTGTAATTGATTTTGATTGTTTGTCTGTGCAGCATCCAAAAGAACATCAGCAATTAAGTCCATGGAGAGGCTCAAAAGAAGAAGGATAAGCAGGAGTCAAAGTGGAGATAGGCTAGCTCCGGCTGTGGCCTCATCGTCTCCCTGCAGCAAAGCTGTCAAGCCCTCCGTCCTGATAAATTATCTGGAAGGGAAGGTCACCAAGCTGGAGGCTGAGAAGAGGAACCTGTCTGCAAGGCTGAAGGTTGCTGAAGACAAGGTCCGACAGCTTGAGGTTCAAGCCCAGTTGAGGGTGGAGAAGGACCAAGTTGCACGTGTGCAGGAGGCATTCAATGGCGTTTCAGACAAGCTCACTGTACAGACTTTTGAAGGCAAGATAAATTCTCTGGAAGGGAAGGTCACCAAGCTGGAGGCTGAGAAGGAGAACCTGCTGAAGGTTGCTGAAGACAAGGTCCGACAGATTTGTGTTTGATCTTTGTGAACATCTTTGTGTTTGATCTTTGAGAAGGGGAACCTGTCTGCAAAGCTCACTGTGTTTGATCTTTGTGTTCATCTTTGCGTTTGATCTTTGCTTAGTAATACTTTGGTTTAGTATTGCTGTTTGGATTTTGGTAAATTTCTTTCCTAATGTTGGACGGATTGATTTGGTGAATTGTTGAGTGTTGGCGAATATGATGATATTCCAAATCCGTACAATGTGCTCAACCCCACTAGGGGGATGATCTTTGTGCAAATATAGATAATTGACAGCCTAGAAGCACACATGGCACTCCTTGATCTAGGATGGAGTTTTTTTCAGGATATTGTAGAGTTTAAACTTCAAATTTACTACTATATCAAGCTATCAGCCTCTAACTGGAGTTGCACATAGCCACTGTTGATGTTTTCTGTAGGAACTTGGAGTGCTCATATAACGCGGACTGATTAAATGAAAGTATGAAACAGTCTACTGTAAGTTCTGTATTGCATACCGAATTCCACTTTATATTGTTTATTTCATGACAAAGTAATTTGTTTCATTTTACATGCAATTATATTGTTTATATATGTGTGAAAGATTGATTTAAGTACCAATCTCTGTCCATGCTCAAGTCCAAGTCTCATAAGGCACTAGCCAAAACTCATAAAAGTGCTCAGTCGGGCGCACTACTAAGCAATTTTCAATGTTTTATTCTAGTTGTTTAATTCTGCCTTTTAACCCTAACTTTTGGTGCTCAACAAATTAGCTCTTTTCCAATTCTAGAAAGTGTATTATTGCACAAAATGTGATATAGAAATTACAAATCTGATTTCAAAAACAGTACGCCTTGTGTACATAAGGCCCATGCCTTTGCCCTTTGCCTCTGTGCGCCTTTTAAAACCAAGCTTGCATTCCTGGTTTGTCTTTGAATAATTTGTTGTATGTTTATATACATGTTGGCATGACAAGCGTTTTTCGGTGTATCGATGTTTGAGACCATTAGAAAGGATTCAAACATTTTTTAATGGTTTTTAAAATATTTTTAAAATGATAGTAGATTTTTTTTTCATTGGATTTGACCTATTAAATTTTTTATTTTATTTTTCAGTGGATTCAAACATTTTTTTTCTCTCAGATTTGAATATTTGAAATGTTGGTTTGATTTAAGAAATTTGGAAATTTTGGATTTGAAAAGTAAGTGTATTTTGGTGGGGTAAAGTAAACAAACACTATTTATAAAGTACTAGTGACATTCAAAGAAAAACTTTTAGAACATTCTTTCTTGAGAACAAACACAAGTAAGATCATGGTAGCACACTGATTATTTTTCCTTCATTGTCCAAGAAGGGTATCTTTCTGGCTCAAGCTCCCAAACATTACAAACAAGATATCAACTTCAAAAATAAAATTGAGAAATTCCCACAGCTAGCATAGTAGTAAAGGAATGCGAAGCGATTGCAATAGTAGAATCAACAATCCTCGCTAATGTTATGTAAGTCTCCAACTTACTCAGCCGTCCTCGCTAATGCAGTTCTTCGGTTGCTGGATCGTTACAGCCGCCACATCATAGTTGGCTCCTCCAGGCCAGCAGCAGCAAAAGAGCCTTAAAGCATCTTGTTCAAGGCTTTCGATTTTCAACTTTGTTCATGCCTTCTTCTTCACAGATAGATACTCACTTTTCTCGATGGCTCCCTCAAGCGCACGCACAACTGATGGTGTGGTGTGGTCCCCCAAAAAGACAAGATAACTTCTTAAACCACTTTGCAACTAGCCGCATAGGATTAAGTGATAGCTCGGCTTTCGGTGAATGTTGTTGTGCCCCCCGGATGGATTTAGAAAGCGATGGAGACACTCAAAGCATATACAATCTAGAAAAAACGTCTCACGGAAGTTTCTATTCTCCAAACAACACCCACAAACTCCGCAACGAGGAATGCACACAATGCAACCTCTGCATGCCTTTCCAGAATGGATCTTCTCCTTACAGGGATCCGAGGGGCAGTCGTACACTTGTCTCGGATTTTGGCATTCCGGGCATGTTTCAATGTCGATTGAACGTTCGTCCTCTAGAGAGAGGTCCATCTCGCCGTCACGATAAAATCTCGGTTTATAGGAGCATGTGGCATTCTTGTTATCGTTCGACCCTAGCAAAAACTTAAACTCTCCAAAGTGCTCATCGGTTAAACCTGTCATATGACCAATCCTCAAACGTGTGATCCCAGGTACAGCATCCGAGTTAAAAGCCTTTACATCACGCAGAATGCCTTCGACGTTGAGCCTGATGCACCCCTGCACACTTAACTGCAACAACCAATCACATGTATCCATCAAAATATGTTAAACAATGTCAAGAAAAATAGAAATGAACTAATTTACAATTACCATCTTCAATCCGGGATTTCTTTCTAGCACTTGTTTAAGACCTGCATTTGTGATATTAAAACACTTGGAAAGGCTCAAACTGCAAAGGGTACCTTTAGCCCTGTTGGTCAACTGAAGAAGTCTTTCGTTAGTGATTTTATTGCTCAACGGGTAATCTATCGTAATATTTTTCCAAACGAGTGTTTCGTCTCTGACTGCATCAAACAATGTTTTGCAAACCCTTTCAAGGGTAAGAAGGTCCTTCACATCAAGATAACTCAGAGCAAATAAAAGGGCATCGGCCGGTTCACCACCATCGACATTATTTGAATTCTCCTTCTTTTCATGACCATTCTCCCCATCACCGATATCATTATCTCCCTCCTCAAGCTCGTATATCAGAGAGCCAGCCCAATAAAAATTCAGTCCAGCTACAAATTGGAAGTCATCAAAATCCTTATCATCGTCGTCTTCTTCAGTAGCTTGATCGGCGTCAAGCTCGTAACCCCGTAAACTCCAGCTGGTGAAGCCGGCAAGATTTGGGCCTATTTGGCATTCCATCTCGAAAGGGTCTTTCGGCAGACTTATTTCGATGCCCATGACAAAAGGATCGGTCGGAAGGGCTACATTAAGCTGCTGATGCTCCATGTCAAATGGATCATTGGGCAACAAGTCAACAATGTCTCTATCAGATTCATCATCAGATTCATCATCAACATCATCATCAAAAAAGTTGAGAAAGTTCTGTAGTTTGACATCTGGGCAATTCCCCAGGAAACACCCATCATCATCAACCTTGAAATCGAAACAAACTATATCTGCTTGATTCAACTCCATAGCTCTACATTCAAAATTGAAACCCAAATTTGTTCAATAAAAAAAAACACTTTTTTACCCAAATAAAAATAAATAAATAAAAAATCAAGCCAGAACATTCAATAAACAAAAAGATTAAAAATAAGATATGGGTAACACAGAAAAAATCTCAACACAGAAAGAGGGAGAGAAACGTACAATATGAATGTGAAATCGATCGAAATCAGATGGGGTATTGAGTTCAAGAATTTGATTCAGTAATCAAACCTTAAACAAAAGAAGAATGATTATTATTATTATTATTATTATAGAGAGATAGTGTTTATCTGAAGATGTACATAGATACACAGAGTGGTGTGTGTAGGTATATATATGTATATGTATGTATATATATAGGTGAGTTGTGTTGTGGCGTTGTACGAGTTGTAGGGAAGAAGAAAGAATAATAAGAGGAGGAGATTCAAGTAAGCGACACATAAATCGGTAAACATAGAGAAACGTGGTGGGATTGACAAGGGATTTCTTGCCTAAAAATAAAAAACACTTTCCTTTTATTCTGATATAAGTATAAAATAAAATACAATAAATACTCAAATATTTGCCAACCAATTCCTATTTTGTTAGTGTTTTCAACACTTAAAAATAAGCATTATCCATGTGACACAATAAGTGAGAGAGAAATGAATTACAGTATGTGAGAAACATAGAGAGTAATAAAGATAGTTTTTATAATTTTTTTTGTTATTTCTCATAATAAAATTTAGTTATTCTTCTCATATTTTTTTCAATTAGATTTTCACATGAAGTCTTGTTTTTTTTATTGCTTTTTTGATTGTTTTTGTCGTACAGAAGAGTACTATTATAGTGTTGAAACTTTTCCCAAGTAGAGTTTCTACGTAAGTTACTTGTTGAATTATGATAATCACAACATTACTATTTACTAATTACAATTGGTTTCAACAAATTGTAATCAGAGTTTTTTCAAATCCGATCCTAACATATATAGTGAAAATAATAGATTGAGATATAATTAATTGTTGACATTAACAAATTTAATTTTGAATAATACTCCGTATATGTTATTAAAATAAAATGAAAGGTAATGTATCGAAAATATGAGTGGTCATTTAATATAATATAATTAATTAATAGGTGTCTTCTAATTCCTAAATTCCTTGATAGCTAGCCTATACTAGTATATATATATAAGTGAATGTGATGAAATAAAGTTTAAATAAAAGTAGGGTTTAGGCGAGATTGCAGAGAAATGGGTTTTTCTCCGGGGCGGTTGATTTGGGCAGTGTTATCCCGATCCCTTAGCCGGTCACGTGGGATAAGCACGACATCGGTAATTACCACCGATAAAATACCAATTACAGCTTGTTCCACGTCATCCTCTTCTCCATGGCTGATGCTACAACCAAAGTTGAACGTGGACATGTGTTAGAAATATTTTAGAATTGGAGTACGTATCTCCGAAATATTTAGAAAGAGTAGTATTAGAAGTGTTTGTTTACAATTCTTGGATATTCCAACCATTTGACAATATGTCCTATTTATACTAATCCTAATGACTTAAGGAAGATTCTAGCTACAATTTAAATAATTAACCGACTTAATTTTA
>JACOMQ010001554.1:0-28888 GCA_014843705.1 Euphrasia arctica
AAAACGGGCAACTAACGAGTATTTGTAAAATACTTTTTATAAATGCATTATATAAATAAAAATAAAAAATAAAACAGGGTATTTCATAAAAAGGACATTTAAAATAGGCCATTTCATAAATTGTTCCTTTGCTTTTGGAGTGGACTCACGATTAGTAAAGTTGACCAAACAACCATGTATGTTATCTAATCGGACCATGTCAAGATTATTTAACCTAGTTAATTTATCGACCCAAAAAATAGCTGACTAGTGACTACCAAACATGGCCTTGAGAAGTAAATAAGAATTTTAAGTTTTTTACCTAAAATTTTTATATATTTTAAATTTAAAAAAATTGAATTGTAGCTAATATTGTGTAATATTTATTTAAAAAGGTGTCTATTTCTTTAGTATGTAAAAAATATAATAAAAAGTTAATACTCCATATTATTTTTTGTCCAATCTAAAGTGAGGTTGAATAAAGTTTAAAAGTATCAAAACTAAAAAAAGAAGAAAAATAATCGTCGCCTGAGAGATTCGAACTCTCGCGGGGAAACCCCATGTACTTAGCAGGCACACGCCTTAACCACTCGGCCAAAGCGACTTGTTGACCTTATGAAAACATATGTAATATTTAACCCATTTTCTTCTTGCTAATCAGCATCAGATTGCACCGTCGCTAGGTTGCTTCAGAAATGGGGTATCGATCGATTTGTGAAATTCTAAAGGTAATACAATGGCTACGGCGCAAGCGGTTGTGGGGAATTTGACGGCGGCTGAACGAGGATTGCTGGCCGCTATCAACGCCGGCGCTTCCAGCTTCTCCCTCGTCGGTTCGGGCTTCATAGTCCTCTGCTACCTACTATTCAAAGAACTCCGCAAGTTTTCCTTCAAGCTCGTCTTCTTCCTCGCTCTCTCTGTAAGTACAAATCCGCTCACATTTTCTTCTTCGTCCCACCCCCAAGTTTTAGGTTAGCTTACTTTGCTAATTTCTGTTTAATCACTTACTAATTCAAAACTTTAATTATTTTTAATCTGTATAAAAATTAAACAAAAACGGTACAGTGATTTTAAGTTGAATTGTAGTGCCAACTTAAGAGGTGATGGCGATGTTGCAGAGTATGTGAGTTGGCTACTGATTTTAAATACGATTAGGTTCGTGTTAAATACTTGTTATTTCCCGAGTACTTAACTACCTTGCAAAATGGGGAATTTTACCGATTGCTCGAGGCTAATCGATCTATGAAGTACAGCTGAAAAACTAGAATTCTGTTGAGCAATCTTGCTTGAACTGAATCGTAGTTCTTCGTGATCATTTATCGTGTTGCTGAATGTTCTTGTGGGTTCAAAAACATTTAGATTATTTTTTTCTAATGTAGTTTTCGATTTCTTTCGCAGGACATGTTCTGCAGTTTCTTCAGCATCATTGGGTATGCTTTTGTCTATATGGAAACCCCATTTCCTTTTTTTTTTCGTTCCTTCTAAGATGAATGTTTTGTATGCAGGGATCCTTCTAAAGAATACTTTTGTTATGCTCAGGGTTACACAACACATTTCTTTTGTGTCGCTTCCTTTCTATGGACAACGACAATCGCTTTCACTCTACACCGAACAGTAGTTAGGCATAAAACGGATGTCGAGGATTTAGAGCCAATGTTTCATTTGTATGTATGGGGTATGTATGCTTCTTGTGTAAAATATTTCCTGTATGCTTCTTGTGTAAAATATTTCCTCTTTATAACTCTCTTGAGAGGAACTCCTTTACATCCGTTTCTGCCTTTCTGGTCGTGCAGGAACTTCAGGTGTTGTGACAGTAATTCGCTCTATTGGCAATGACCATGGCCATATAACCCACTTGGGTGCATGGTGTTGGGCACAAACGGGACCTGCTGGAAAGGCAAGTACACACACACGCACACACAATGTTGCCGTTACTAATGATACGGACCGTTATGTTCGTGCTTAATGTAAATGAAATAAACGTGTTAGCAGAAGGATGAGTAAATTTTGTTTTGTTGATTCTAAATTATCTTCTATCCTTTATCTGCACTTGTTTTCCCGTAACATTATCATTAAGGAATGAGGATTGGCTTAATGATTGATGAGAGCATGTTTTCAACATATTTTTGTTTTCTTAGTTATTAAGTAGGTCTCGTTGATACATAACAATATTTTCTCTGATCTTTTAGTAAAATGTTAGTGGTGTGAGAATTGTCCTTAATATGTTTATTTATGGAAAACTGCGTAGATTTAAGGCTTTATATATTCATTATAAATATATACATTTGTGATTTTAATTTATGCTTGCAGGTGGTTCATTTTATAACGTTTTACGCACCTCTGTGGGGTGCGATTCTGTTCAATGGCATAACCTATTTTCAAGTGATACGCATGTTAAACAATGCCACTCGTGTATGTAATCCTCTGGCTCTGTTTTTTTTTCCCTTCATGTATTTCAGTTCCGAAATGTGGGATCAGGATCGATACCTAAGATATTATACGTATGTTCTTGTTTTGCGGACTGAATTCACAATTTGCAAAACCTTTATTTTTCAGATGGCAGTGGGAATGTCAGATAGGGCACATCAATCAGGTTCACGACCAGATATGAAGGTTACTTTTCTTTTTTGCCCGAAACATAGAAAAAGTATGTTACCAGCCACGTTAGGATATTGAAGATTTTATTATGATTATTTTCTTCATTTCCTTTGTGTGCGTTTTTCGTGGACAGGCCTTGAATAGATGGGGTTACTATCCGCTTATTTTGATTGGGTCGTGGTTTTTCGGTACAATCAACCGTATACATGACTTCATTGAACCTGGCCATAAAATCCTTTGGCTATCTGTTCTTGACGTTGGCATGGCTGCACTTATGGTAAGCCTATAATACTTCTGTAAGAACTACCTTTCTCAGAACATAAAACTTCCTCCTGAATTCAAAGCTTTTGTGTGTTGTGCTTGTTGAAGGGCCTCTTCAACTCGATAGCGTATGGTCTCAACTCCTCGGTTCGAAGGGCCCTTTACGAAAGATTGGATCTGTGAGTCGTTTTTAATTGTGGAATCAAGTACAACTTTCCTTGGAGGAAATAAAAAAAAAACATAAAAACGATCTAATGCTTTTATACTAATTTGAATTGTCTGGAGTTAATTCCAGGTTACCAGAAAGCTTTAGAAAATGGTTTCCGAGGAGTTTGAGGGGAAGAGGGCAGCAACAAGAGAGCGAGCTGGTTTCATTGAGAACGGATGAGCAGTGATAGTCAGTTGAGTCGTCTGACCTTTTTACGTGCACATATTTTTGAGTTAAAAAATTCGATTTTTTGGCTGACAAATTAATTAGACAAGAACATTGGATATCGAATGGGGATCGATCGAAGAACTTGCGGTGTGGTGTGGTGTGGTGTGGTGTGCTATCCCTTTTTACCATGATATTCTTGATTAATTTTCTATTTGAATTAATTGTCTGTACTCTGTATAATATTGGATGGTGCTTATTAAATTTCTATTTTTGTGTGGCAGATGTATTATTATATTTTTTTCTTAAAACTATTTGATTTTATTGATCATGACATATTCCACCTGGAAAAATCAAATTCACAACAAACTTACTTTGAAGAATCCATAACAATGAAGAATCAGACCTAACCAACACAGTGCCTTTTCACCGGGCCGACGAGTCGAGGCTCCTCAAGAGCAACCGTTTCACGGCAGAAATCAAATCTTCGGTAGGATTAGTTGATGGGGTTAGTGAAGTCTTGAACTTTCTGCAAACACTCATGTGCTGGTTCAAAGCTGCCTCCAAATTACCAACCATCTGATCCCCTGAAGATCTCAGCTGCTCGCCTTTCACTGCCTCCGCGCAAAGCCCGCATATCCACCGGCCCGAATAACAGTCACGGACAAGCTTTATGTACGCCTCTGTGCACTCCTCGATCAGGCTGCAACACTCACACGTTGCTTTCGAGATGGCTGATGATTGTGTTTGTTGTCCGAGCTCCATGGGAGTTGCTAACAAGTGAAAAATTATACTCCTGCAACAAATAGAAGAATCTTTACTTCTTCCTACTAGCCTTCTTCTTCAACAATCTCTCCACCAATGATGAGAACCTTGAAAATCAGATACATTTCAGAGAGCCTTATTGGCTCTTTTCTTTTCTCTCTCTCTCTCTCAAGTTTTTTTTTCAGAGAAGAAGGTTCGAGAACTTTTGGATCATGTGTGAGAGTATATATAAATGGGAAAAATGGTTGGAATTAATTTGTGGACTCTTTTTTGGCCTTTGGTCATTTAAGCACAAGTGTGGTGACGTATCTAGTTGAGAAATGAAAGATAAGGTTGATGTAATCTCATATTATGAACCCTAAGCATCGAGTTGGTACGATGATTAGAAACAAAGAGGTTGGTGTTTCTTCTTTATGAATTTAATTTGAATGTATCTCTATTGATTGATGATTATAATGTGTTGAAAATACATTTGTGAGTTGTGCTTCATTTGTAGTTCAAGATTGGTTAGGGTAATGACACCTTCAAAGTAGTAAAACACTTCTTTGCTGCCGCGATTTACCGAAATACCCTTACCGATGGTTTTACTCTCGTCTCGACTCATCCACTCATTGTGTGGATATGAATATTGTGATGACTGGTGTGTGGTTATGGTTGTGATTGAATATGGAATGTATTTGTAGTACTGAGTCTACTGACTACTCACTACTGTGTGTATTTACTATGTGCTGTACAAGATATTTGATTAAAGAGATAATAAAAAAGAAAGTGAAACATTTAATTATAAACTTATAAAAAAAAGGCAAAATGAGATACTTGATTATTGACGCAATTAGTAAAATATTAAATTAAATTAAATTATGATTAATTAAGAGTGAGTGTCAATTGACAAATACTACTACCATTATTACCAATATTCAGGTAAAGCGTTCATTAGAGCATCTCCAATGGAGAGGTAAAAGTTTACGTGTACTTTTACCTCTCACCCAAAAATGCGCGGTAAAAGTCATTGGAGATGACGTGTTAAGATTAAGGGTTCCTAAAACATCTTGGTAGAAGAACTTCTACCCTGGTAAAAGTAAATTATATTATTATTTTATTATTATTATTTACCATTATTAATTTATTATTATTATTTAGTATTATTAATTAACAAAATTAATACTGTCATTGTAATTTTTAACATAACGGAATATTATTTATTTTATATAAAAATTATTTAAAATTAAGAATTTTGAAATAGATTAAATTTTAACTTATTTTGTATTTTAACGAATTATTCTATTTTATATAAAAATTAATACAAAATAAAAAAAATTAAATAGTTAAATTTTTTGCGTTAAAAATTATTTATATAAAAATTAATTAAAAATAAGAATTTTAAAATAGTTAAATTTTTAGCGTTAAGAATTATTTTTTATTTTATATAAAATTTAATTAAAAATGAAAATTTTGAAATACTTAAAATTTTAAAATCAGTATATTCTGGATTATTTGTATAACTATTAAATAAAAAATAAAAAAATAAGTTAGTGGTGGGACTTTTGTAGGTAAAACCATTGGACGAGGTAGAAGTTTTTTTAGGTAGAAGTAAAAAAAATATGAGTTGGCGCATATGTGGGCTACTCTTCACCCAAAAGTTGAAACAACCATTGGAGATGCTCTTATATTATAACTAGGGGTGAACACTCCTTGGTTATAACAAAAATAATAGACCGAACCAAATCAAAATATGCATTTTAATTCGACTATTTGGTTTTCGGTCTGAATATGATTTTAAAATTAAAAAATACCGATTTTCGATTTATTCGGTTATTTTACGGATATAACCGGTAAATAACCGAAAATCAAAATATTATTATAAATTTTATTTTAGTATTTTTTTAATAATTTTTATATATTTTTTATCATAAGTAATTGACGGTCAAACAAAATAACAGTTGACCAGGTTGACAAACATTCGCGGGAGGGAGGGAGTATAATTATTTTGATTAATTAAGTTTTTGAAATTTTGAATTTTGTATTAAGAATTCAATACATTATTTTTGTTTTTTTAAATTATTTTATATAATTTTGGTTATTGATTATTAATCAAAATCGAACCAAATATTTTGGTTTATTTTTTTATTAGTTTTAATATAATTTAATTGGTTTGATGACTGACCGAATTAATTTAGTTTTAAATTGATTAAGGTAATTTGATTCGGTTGGAGACCGAATCATCAATGCTCACCTCTAACTTGATAACCCATGTGTAAGTACCTTAACATCATAAACACAATAACATATGTACGTTACTTTTATTTCCAATCACATCTTTTTATTTTGTGTATTTTAACAAATATACGTGAACCTAACATCAATATGAATAAAATACTATCCATTAAAGTACCATAGAAAAAACCTAAAAATAAAACGGCCACGATTCTATACAATTTGTTGATGTAGGATGGGAAACATGGGCCAGCGTTACAGGTGATTACAATGTCAATGTCAACGTCAGTGCCAGCTGTATTGTGGGTCCAACAAAAATAATATGCCACGAATCTAAAAATGCTGCCCACGTGTTTTAGCATGTGTGGGCCGTAATCCTTTGTGCTAAGTACCTGTTTTTTTTATTTGACATTTTGGTTTTTATAATTTTTTGTTTTTTATTTGACGTTTTAGAATTTTTTTTTACTTTTTTGTCATTCGTTAATTACTCTTTAATTGATGATTAGTAAATAACTTTTTTTATATATAAATTAACGGAGGAGAGAGAGAGGAGTTTAAGAGAAAAAATTAAATAATTTATAGAATTAAACAGGGTTAATTTAGGTAATTAAAATTATTATTAAAAAGTGTGTTGGAGCTTAGAACGACCTTTAATAAAAATAGGAGAGAGTATATTTTAGGGATTATTATATAAACCTGCTCAAGATTTCGATATTTTGACACTTATTCAAACGGAAAACGGTTACACCTACCTACTCTATCTTTGCACCGTTAGACAGAACTCTACTACTTTAGCCGGTCCGGATTATTTTTTAGAATATTCCGACTGCGTGTAATTAACTTGCTTAAATAGTCAAGTTCAAGTCTAACATTGAGAGTATAATTGTCTTAACACATACTTATTTTTTATTTTTTAATAAAAAAATTAAAAGTAAAAATTGAAATCAAAGAATCTTTTTGCTTGATCATCTTCTTCATGACCAATCCGTAGCAGCCCCTTCTCCATTATACAACATTTGCCTTCCATCTTCTTTGAATAATTATATTATTTACTGTTAGCACATTTTTTTTCTTATACAATAGGAATATCTTTATAAGTTCCAGATGGTTGGACTATGTATTCCAGATCCAGATCCAGAGAGTCGAGATGGAGCACCACCGCATCAGGATCTGAAATCTCCAAGCCTGAAATCTTCAGGATCTGCCGTCCATTTGTCGAAAGATGGAGCACCACCGCATCACCTCCTCCTGCCGATCGAGCTCGCCGTTCCAACCAAAGTCGCTCCGCCCCACCCGCCGAAGCCGCCGCTGCCTCACCTCTCTCCTCTCGTCTTTGAGATGTAGTGGGTTGAAACATGATTTATTTTTTCCTTCTTTTTTATTAATTTCTGGAAATTGGTTGTTGAAGATGATATTGAAATCGATGATTTCATGTTTTTTTTTATTTATAAAAATAATGTTTGATTTATTATATTTAATTTTTAATTTATGCAGGAGGTTGACATGGAGAGAGAAGTAGAGAACTGCGAAGGGAGAATTGAGAATTTTTTAGGGTTTTGCGCTGAGAATTTCCAGAAAATCCGTAAATGTTAGATTTATTAATCTTTCATGGAGTCGAGGGTACTTTCGTAATCGGCCATCAAAAATACATAAAAATATATTAAAAAACATAAAAAAATATGGATAACGGAATATTCTACGGAATATCCAATTCCGTCTAAAAAAATAGATAAATGTAAAACGGAGAAACGATTAGGTAGTTGACTGTAATCATTTTCTGTTCGGGTAAGTAAGTGTCAAAATGGCGAAACTTTGGGCAGGTTTTTGTAATAATCCCTATATTTTATAATGAGGAGAGACGAGAAACTCTCCCACACTTGATTGAAAATTATTCGACGATCGGGTTGTAAATTGAGGGATTTGCTCGAGTAACAGACACCTATAAAATCTTCGATCGAGTAGAATGTAAATTGAGGAATGTGCTCGAGACTCTTATGAGAGAGAATGTAAATCAAGGGATATGCCCGATAGTAACAGACACATGTGATCTCACTCCAGGACAAACTTCATAATGTTTCAATTAAAATTTGTCTCGCCCGAAGTTCGAACCCTGCTTCAATGGAGTATTACACCCACATCACCACAGACTTTATCACTCGACTATAGCTCTGAAAGAGACGATTGATATTTTAGGAGTAACATACCGTGATATTTAACAAATTCTGTTATTGTTGAAATTTTTTAAAATTAGAGTTAAAGTTTAATTGATACAATACATAATTTTTCAAGCCGTTCATAGATAAAAAAAATGGTCAATTTTCAAAATGAGAAATAAATGGTTAAAAATAGTAAAATTATATTTAAATGAAAAATATAATAAAATATAATTTAATTATTATTAAATTATATAGAAAAATATAATAGTTATTACATTAAAAAATATAATGAAACGATTACATTTGATAAACAAGATAGAACACGTGGCCTTAATATTTCAATGTAATTAGTGTTAAAATATTTTATAATTTAGTTAATTAAATAAATATGAATTAATTTTTGTTCAAAATATTTTTAAATTATCAATAACTATTTATGTTATATATCAACTAATTTTTTGGGGGTAAAAACTAAATATTGATAATATATGTATTATTTTCAAATTATTTATATTTTTTTTCATTTTAACAAATATTGTAGATAAACAATCAAAGTATATTATATATTTTTTTTTATATAAACAATCAAATTCTTACTTAAATGATTACTTTTTTTTTCGTTGTATGTTTATGATATCTCCAACCAAAAAATTAAAATTTAAACTTAAAATTAGTTCATTTTTAAGTTTATAATAATTTGACTCCAACTGATAAATCAATACTCAAACATAAATACATATTCTCGAAATATTCATCTTATACTATTTTTATATTATTTTTATTAATAACTAATATTTTTACAAATTTATAATTTAATCCCTTAACTTTTGACATTACAAAATAAATAGATATTATTTTCAATTTAAAATTTCAAATATAGTAAATATAATAAAATACTAAATAAAATATTAATTAAAAATATTTTTATTAAAATTTATTTTAATTATTAATGATATGATTATTAAAAAAATTATATTAAAAAAAAAAACATTAATTATTTTGATAAGTAATTTTCATTAATTTGTGAAACAGAAAGACCTTCTTATAAATAAAAAATAGTTATTTGTTTGAGTTTAACGTAAACTTAAATTTCTCCTTAGGCGACTCTCAAATCTTCATTGAAATAATATGGAATTTGTCTTGACGTTAGACCTATTGACTTTCACCTATTGGCTCTTAATATTTTATTGAAATAATATGAAATTTGTCGTCGGAGACCTATTGACTCTCAAATTTTTATTGAAATAATATTTCATTGAAATAATATGAAATTTGTCATGTGAGATCATTGACTCTATGCTATAGGTGCTTGTCACTCGAGCACATCTTGTGGTAAAATTTGAACTCTCAAAATTTTCAATATTATAAGATTCTCCATATTTATATTATCCCAAAATTGGATTCCCAAATTATATAAAACCCAAAATAAATTAATTAAAATATTAGGTTGGTGAAATTTGGACTCCAATTTTTTTTCAATATTCTCAATATTTATATATTTATCCCAAAATTGGATTACCAAAATTTATGAAACCCAAAACAAAAAGTAATTAAAAAACCTAAGAAAAATGAAAGGGGCAAAAATGGCAAAAGAAAAAAGAGAAGAGAGTCGAGAATTAGTAATACTGCTGAGGAGATATGTAGATTAGACAGAAGAAGCAGACGCCCACCCCTCACGCCCCCACCAAGTTCACAACCCAAAAATAATAATAAAAAAAAATTAAATTATTAAAAATCAATACTGTGTATATACTGATATTTTGAGAAACTCAATCTCTTTGGAGCCGGATTATAAATCTTAATTTTCGAAAATCATACTATCTCTTTTCATTTGTAGTGGTTATGGATTCGTTTTGTATGACTTTTTTCATCGAAGAGCTTCGTAAAGGTATATTCTCAGAACGCAGATCTTGTTTATCCCTATTTTTAATTGTTTTTTTACAGTTTAATTTCCGGTTCAGATTTTAAGAGATCCACCAGGATTTTTCAGTTTCCGATTGAAGCCTGAAGTTGTGCGTTTTTTATTTTTTATTTTTATTCTCGGTGTTTTTACTTTTCTCGATCTTTGTATTTCGTTTGATGACCGACTGTTTTTTAGAACTAGATTTTTTGACTTTTTTTATAAGTTGATTTTCTTACTTCAGTTGGTGCATGTATGAATTATGATTACTGGTGACGATGAATGTTTGTTGTACAGATGATAACCTGTGGAAGTTTTTAATTTATTTATTTATTAATTGTGAGTATGCTTGATTTTTGTATGTTTTTTTTTTATTTGTGTAGTCTGTTTCATAAGGTGGCGTTTATTCTTCCAAAAATGGAGTATAATTCAATTGACCTAATTATTTCTTTCATTGTTAAAGAGGAACAAAATGTAACTCTTCTTGTTTCACTTAAATTAGATAGTATTCTGAAATTGTTTGCCGTTGCGTGCTGCAGATTTGATTACATGCCCTTAATGGCCCTGAATCTTCTAACTTGTTAGGCTTCATTAATCTGCAGGACTTGGCTAACACATACTCGGTCTCATAACTCTAATTTTTTCGTTTATAATTTTTTTCCAAGTGCAGACCGATTTTCATAACTCATTCCCAACCGAAACAAAAAAAAATGTACTCACCGGGAAAGGGAACTTCTTCTGGTGAGAGAAAGCTTAGTGCTGCCAAAGCAACTTTGAACCCCCATGCCACGGAATTTGTACCTTTTGCCTTCAGGTCACCTTCTGCTGCCATTATCAGCCCAGGGCCATCTTCAACATTTGCTAATTCAACACCCCCTACACCCGGGAAAAGTGTGTTAGACCGATCAGAGTCGTCCGTTTCAATTAATTCTGACGATGAAGCCCACCAATACTGGCGCCATCAGCTGCCTGATGATATTACTCCTGACTTTAAGGTAATGGGATTAGATGATAATACTCAAGGAGTCAACACCTTACCTTTTTCGAGCTTATCATTAACCGATGTCAGTGATGGCTCAAGATATTCTGTTAATGGCAACAACCATGCTGATAAGATGAGATTGTCATCATACGGTGGCGAATTCACACCACCTACTGATTTTCATCCTTCGCTTGGTAAACCGTGGGACCCGCAGATTGTTAGCAGGGATGGTGGAAATACAAGCCATGCTTTTCATGATGATGTGCCCAATGAGCAGTTATTTGTGGATAATAACCAAGAAGTAAACCCTCTTGAGTTTTTGACTTCGCAATTTCCGGGGTTTGCAGCTGAAAGTCTTGCTGAGGTGTTTTTTGCTAATGAAGGCGATTTGAATCTGACGTTTGATATGCTTACTCAGCTTGAGGTAGGTTTATAGTATTATTTTGTAAGGCTTTGTATCGAGTAATTTCTGGTCTATTGTGGACAGAGGTGATATTTGGTATGCTCTGTTAAATTTATTTTTAATCATGATGATCAGATTTGGCTCATGGATGAATGCGAATGAATTGTACTTTCTTGCTGCTTTGTTTTGTATATACTGCTATAAGTGCTGTTGTAAATTTTGCAAGCAGTTTAAAGTGTATATGCTTAAGTGTATATTACTTTATCAGTGTCAGACTGGGTGATGGCGTGTGTTTATTGTATATGCTTTTTGTGCACTCGCGGCATTTATCTGAATACCTTGAAATTGTTGTGTGCACTATTGTTAATTATCTATTGAAGAAGGAAAAAAAATCATATAGCATTCTTTTCAATATTTGAACTTGTGAATCTAAGGTTTTGAATTCTGACTTGCATCTCTCATGCACTTTAGCCTCTCTTTATTTTTTCATGTGCCTGGAAATTAGAGCATCTAATGGTGTATCAAGTTAATTTTTGGGGGATATTCTTTTTCTTCTTGATGGCTTTATCGAGGAGAAAATGAGGAATGGTTTCGTGTGTGTGTGTATCTTTATTATTAGCATTTTTGGAGTAGTGCATTGATATCCTGCATTGTAGTTTCTAATTGGAAACACGGTATATTGTGCAATTGTTGCAGCTTCAGGTTGATGGAGCCTTAAACCAGTCCCTGAATTCAAAGGCCTTATCTGCTCCAAATCTAAGTGCCATGGATTTTCCAGCTCTTTCTGCCAGAGACAGCCAGAAGGATTTATCAAAATTTGGCGGCGATGGTCTCTATAAAAATGATGGTCAGTATCGGTCTTCAGAAAATCAAGGCGCATCATTATTCAGATCTAATTCCTTTGTTCCATCAAGAGGAGCCACTGATTTTGCATCGGCTGTGAGAAAAATGGCATCACAAGAGTCTAGCATATGGAAGTATGAAAGAAATGGCACTTCGGATGCAAACATTGGGCCGAGTAGAAGTTCACAAGTTCTGACGAGCTCGTATAACAGTGGCCTGGGGAGAAATACTTATGCCGATAGGATTCAGAGTCGTGGATCGACTCATGCATCTCCTGTTTGGCTTGAAACGGGGGAAGCAGTCGGTAATATAATAAAATTATTTTTCTTTTAGGGAATACTACTATATTATATTTTGCTTGCTATTTAAATAATTAAGTGTGGCAAGATAATTTATGCTAGCGTATGTGCTTTTAACTTTCTTTGAGCTTGCAGGGAATATGTATTCTGAAATGCGCGAGGAAGCTCGTGATCATGCACGTGTGCGTAATGCATACTTTGAGCAGGTCTGTCTTCTCTGTTGTTGAAGCCCGAAGGTTGAAAATGATAAATCAGTTATTAGAAATTTGATCGTTCTTTGATAGAAATTTGATCATTCTATACTCGTGTATTTGGATAAAATGAAGTGATTGCATTAATGTTACAATATATAACAGCATGGGAGTCTGAACTAAATTTATTATTCCGTTATTTAATCTCGTCTGATATATTGCATGTGAGATTAGGCGCGGCAGGCATACCTAATTGGTAACAAGGCCTTAGCCAAGGAGTTGAGCATTAAAGGACAGTTGCACAACATGCAGATGAAAGCAGCTCATGGGAAGGCTCAGGAAACTATATATCGTCAAAGGTTTGTTTGTTTATTACTTTAATTTATGCTTGTAGAAAATAATAACAATATCCTTCTCGCTTTGGAAAATGAAGGAGTATAATGTAAAGGAAGAATAAAATATGCAGGTGAAAAGAACCCTTATTTTTCGCATCCCTTTTTACAGTTCCATACATGTCTGTTAAAATATGATGTTCTGTAAAGTAGTGTCTGTAAAAATTTTGTGCGTGTAAATGTCACTCTAAAAGCATAATTAGAAAACTACATTAACAAGTGTTTTTTTCTTATTCTAAATTTTCACAAACACTACCCCAAGTTTCATTTTGTGATTTTTGCCAATTTTGCAGGAACTCTGACATTCAGACAAACGCAAGAGAACGAATGATTGATCTGCACGGTCTCCATGTCAGCGAAGCTATTCACATGCTCAAACGCGAACTTGCCGTAATGAAAAATGCAGCCAGGTCAATGGACCAACGTATGCTTGTTTACATATGTGTGGGGACAGGCCACCACACGAGAGGTTCACGTACTCCTTCTCGACTCCCGACTGCTGTCCAGCGTTACCTCCTAGAAGAAGAGGGTCTCGACTTCTCTGAGCCTCAGCCAGGGCTCCTTCGGGTCCTGATATACTGAATCAGGAGGTATATGATATTTTTTGACAAACTGGGGGAAAATTGAAAATTCTGTTGTATCTGTAAATGGGAAAATATTAGGATACTTCTGCAGAAGGTAAAAAGGTATAAATGAAACGTACCAAACAAAAAAAAAAGATGTTAGAAGGCAGGAAGAAAGACATGTCGGTGCTATTGTTATGTTGCCTAGAGTATGCTTATGTAGATGTCGGCGATTTCCCGATTGGCCTCATTTTGTTAATTTTTGTACCTTATTTCGGTTTTTGGGTTGCATTTTTTTTCTAAATATGTAAACAACCAATAGAGTTCTAAGATATCACATTTTCCTCTAATTTCTCATTAGTTCATTTTGGAAAATCAAAATAATTACTTCATTTCATCTGATTTTGTTGAAAAAGTTGCCCCACCCAACTGAAAATTTCAAGTTAAAGAATTTTGTATGCTTAGAATTACGTAGAAGATTATAATTTTAGTGTTGTTTTTTTTTTCTTTCAAACCTAATGTATTTTAGGTGTAAAAAAATTGATTCAAATGAGGCATAAAATATTACATATATAAGGGGTCGATCGGTGAATGGATAAAAAATTGAGGTGCATTTAGCAATAAGTTATAAATTGAGTCCACCGACAGCCACTTATTACTGGCAGGCCCGAGTAACCGGCAAATGCCGGTAAATGCGAGACTACAGCCTGTTCACAGCATAGGGCTGGGCTGAGCATCTCGGCCCTCTAGCGAGTGACGACAGCTTTTACTTTGTACAACTTACAAGCAAACTAAATACCACGTCAATACTATCTCATGTTTTTCTCAACTATTGTTTTTTTTCTTTTAACTATTTAAATAAATATTAAAAATATTACTATCATGCAATTTTACATTAAACTTAAAATAACTCTTTGTGTCTCAAAGAAATAATACAATTTTATTCTTACACATTATTTCAAAGATTATGCATTATCTTACAAATCACCATGATCATACTTATTAAAATAAGTATTACTCTCTTTCTCTCTTTTTAAAAATTATGCATATTTTCATTTCATTTAAAGTATTTCTTCAATCTCGAAAAAGTCAAGCAAATTTTGCACGTAAATTAATATTTTTTTTAATTTTAATTGAAAAATAAAAATTAAAAATATAAAAATTATTATGATTAAAATATAAAGTATGTAAATGATGTACGTGTAAAATTATATTTAAAAATAAAAAAAATAAAAAATAAAAATATTTTTTAAAAATATGATATTAAGTTTGAATATTAGAAAAAAAAAATAAGAGTGCGCATATTTTTAAAATAAATGTAATATATTATTTAAAATTTTAAAACATATTTAGATTAAATGGTATATCTAACTCTTATTTTTTTAAATAATTTGTTTCAATTTCATATTCAAGATATTAATTATATTTATATTCAAAAATTCATTCAAATTACCCTCTCTCCACCTAATTAAAAATACTACTAACTCCATTTAAAAAAAAAAAAAGGTAATTACGTACTCTACTGAAAAAATCATAACCTGAAGCCGACAGTGGGAACGCGCTTGGCTACTGTTTCAGCCGGTAAGGGATTCCATATTAAAATATTATTTTATTCTGATAGAGAAGAAAGACAGATCATATATACAAGAGTGAAGTTGGGAGAGAGAGATGCCGATTGATTGAGGTCGAGGGAGGCTGATAGAAATCACAGTATCAATCAATCCTCCTCTACTTCCACTCCAAAAATAAATCTTTCTACTGGTTACAATCGAGCACAAATGGAGGCAACCGGAGGAATGGTTGCTGGCTCTCACAAGAGGAATGAGCTTGTTCGGATTCGCCATGACTCTGATAGTAGTGGGGTATGTATCTATATGTGTATGTATGCATTTGGGGTTTCAGTTCTTATTCGCTATTTTTGGGTTTGGATCTGAATCGACGCAACACGTTTGGATCTTGATGTAATTGGGAAATGGGTTGTGGTCGATTGTTTGAAGTTGATTTGGGCTACTTTTTTATTGTATAATTCAGTGATTAGATCTGTGGGTTTGGTTGATTCATAGCGATTTGTGTTTTTTTTATTCCCGGTGTTTTTCAGCTGAAAATGTAAAACCTTCAGCTGGATTTGTGTGAAATTTGCATGTTGATTTGAACGACTGATCGACTATGTTGAGATCAGGAATTTGGAAATCTTAACTCTTATTTGCTAATTTGAATCGTTGTTTCACTGAAATTGGAATATCTTCGTGCAATCTATTTTGAATTCGTTGATTGATTGATTGATTGATATTCTTCTCCTTGATGCAGCCAAAGCCTCTGAAGAATTTGAATGGGCAGATATGCCAAATATGCGGTGATACAGTTGGAGTGAACTCCGCTGGTGACATCTTTGTTGCTTGCAACGAATGTGCATTTCCGGTTTGCCGAGCTTGTTATGAATACGAGCGTAGAGATGGAAACCAGGCTTGCCCCCAATGTAAAACTAGGTACAAGAGACACAAAGGTCAGTCTACTTGTCATGTTTTCATTAATATTCTCTTCTGAACATATAAATGTATAGATATAATTACAAAAACTCTCAAATCGTAGTTTACTTGCAACAACTCAAGATGCCTGTTATCTTTGTAATTCTCAATTCAAGCTTCCTTGTACTTGGGCTAAACCCTCAAGGGTAGTTTTTGTTATCATCATATTTATAAAATATATATTTGTGACATGGAGGAGACCTTATTGTTCATGCATGTCTCAGGGAGTCCAAGAGTGGACGGTGATGATGAAGAGGATGATATTGATGATTTGGAGAACGAGTTCAATTACACACAAGGAAAAAACAAGTCTAGATCTCAATGGCATGGGGATGATGTTGAGCTTTCTGCATCATCTAGACGCGAATCACAGCAGCCAATCCCTCTTCTTACCAATGGCCAGCTGGTATTTGTTTTTTTCTTTTTTCTAAATGATGTTTAGCACTTGTATGTTTTTTTCTTCTCATTTTCTTCATCATAATTAAAGCAGAATTCTGGTGAGATGCCTCCTTCTATACAAGACACTCATTCGGTCAGAAGTACTTCAGGACCTTTGGGTCCCGGAGATCGTGTACATTCGCTTTCTTATGTTGATCCAAGGCAGCCAGGTGGGCTACTTGTGAATATAATAAGTTTCTTAGCTAATATGCCATGCAAGCAATAAACCTGATATGTTATCATTGATTTCTGCAGTTCCCGTAAGAATTGTTGATCCTTCCAAGGATTTGAATGCTTACGGGCTTGGGAATGTTGACTGGAAAGAAAGAGTTGAAGGTTGGAAGCTAAAACAGGAGAAAAATATCGTGCAAATGAACAACAGATACAGTGAAGGGAAAGGAGGTGGTGACATTGAAGGCACCGGGTCAAACGGAGAAGAGCTTCAAATGTAATCTTCTTGACTGTTTCTTTTGCTTGAATACTTGTTAAAGCAATGGAAACATTTACAATCGCGACCCTTGAGGTTTGGGTTCATTATTGCCAATCTCAGAGAAATTTGGAAATTAGAAAAACAACTAAAAATCAAGCTTTGGGTATTTGTTAAATATAAGTAGATTACTAACCTAAAGGATTCTCATAATTTCATATTTAGTTTTTGGTTTGTGTGCGCGCACTAATAGTTGGTATTGACAGGGCTGATGATGCTCGGCAACCTATGAGCCGCATTGTTCCCATTGCCTCTTCTCATGTTACTCCTTACCGAGTTGTGATTATTCTCCGATTGATTATCTTGGGTTTTTTCATGCAATACCGTACTACGCATCCAGTGAAAAATGCTTACCCTTTGTGGTTGACTTCGGTTATCTGTGAGATTTGGTTTGCCTTATCATGGCTTCTCGACCAGTTTCCAAAATGGTATCCCATTAATCGCGAGACCTTTCTTGAAAGACTTGCATTGAGGTTAGTGAATTTTCATGTTCAATTCCTCATGTTAAGGGACTAGGAAAAAAATATTTATTTTTGTAAACTGAAGTTGATTTAGTTAATATAGTGCTTTTTTTAAAGTGAAACTAGAAGCAAACCAGATTTAGAAGTCTAAGGGTGTGATTTGGTGAGCTTTCATTTATTTTCACCTGCGTTAGAGTTAATAGAACGAACAGTTTATTTTAAAAAAATGGTAAAAAAGCGACTGAAAATGACTGGTAGTTAGAAATATGTGGATGAGAAGCATGAATTTTTTTAAAATGTAAATGTTATTGATGAGGGGAAATCTGAAGTGAAGAGTGAATTTTGTGTTTTGTTTAGATGAAAATCACAATTCCAGGATACATATTTCTTCTGGAGTGGTAATGAAAACTCTTCCTCTTTCTCACATTTGAAAAAAAGCTATATTTGTTTTCCAATAAAAAACTATGGGCTTGGATAATTTGGATGAAATCAGAACCATATTGATTCTTTTTGTTCCCAAACTAACTTCTATCTCTTGCTTGTTGTCAGATATGACAGAGAAGGTGAGCCGTCCCAATTAGCACCTGTGGACGTGTTTGTGAGTACAGTGGACCCCTTGAAAGAGCCTCCTCTTGTCACTGCAAACACTGTGTTGTCCATCCTTTCCGTGGATTACCCTGTCGACAAAATTTCCTGTTATGTCTCGGATGATGGCTCGGCAATGCTTACCTTTGAATCCCTATCTGAAACCGCAGAATTTGCCCGGAAGTGGGTTCCTTTCTGCAAGAAGCACAATATAGAGCCTAGGGCTCCTGAATTCTATTTTGCTCAGAAGATAGATTACCTGAAGGACAAGATTCAGCCTTCATTTGTGAAAGAGCGTAGATCAATGAAGGTGACTTACATTTTCCTTCTTCTGATTGTTATTCTTAATATTATTGTATTAATTTTTTTTATTTTTTTTTGCGTGCAGAGAGAGTATGAAGAATTTAAGGTACGGATTAATGCTCTTGTTGCAAAGGCTCAAAAGATGCCGGAAGAAGGATGGACAATGCAAGATGGAACTGCTTGGCCTGGAAATAACACCCGTGATCATCCAGGAATGATCCAGGTATGTATGTCTTTCAACTGTTGGGTGTAATTATTAGTTGTCTAGTTATCCTGTTTTTAATTCTTTATTCATTCTTTTATATAACTATCAGGTCTTTCTGGGGCACAGTGGGGGCCTCGATACAGACGGAAATGAGCTACCTCGACTGGTTTATGTGTCTCGTGAAAAGCGTCCTGGATTCCAACATCACAAGAAAGCTGGAGCAATGAATGCTTTGGTAGGTGATAATGCTAGATTAACTTTAAATTAATAAAGAGTGGTTTTGTTTATATGAATATATTGGATTTTGAATTTTTAGTTCATATCTTTCCTTGTGAAAGGGAGAAATATAAAATGGAATTAAACATCAATATGTTTTCTGTCTTTTGGAACTTTTTTTTTTTTTTGAATTTTCATGTAAATATCTGAAGCCTCAAGGGTGATCTGTAATCATCCCTGAACTTAATCTTCATAAGAAATCATTTCAAAAGATGATATGCAACTTTAAGGCATATGGGAACTTCAGCATAGAATCTCTGTATTCGCCTCTATTTTAGACTTTTTTCTTTCCTGGTTTCTTGTAGTTTATGGATTTCTTCAATCATATTGTACACTTTTTTGTGCTTCAGATTCGAGTCTCTGCTGTCCTAACAAACGGAGCATATCTTTTGAATGTCGATTGTGATCATTACTTCAACAACAGCAAAGCTGTTAAAGAAGCCATGTGCTTTATGATGGACCCCGCTTATGGAAAGAAGACTTGCTACGTGCAGTTCCCACAACGTTTTGATGGCATCGACTTGCACGATAGATACGCTAATCGCAATATTGTCTTTTTCGATGTAAGTGCCATTTTACCTTTTTTTTTTTTTTTACATTAGTAGTTAAATATAGGATTTCTGAAGCTACCCATTAAGGTTTAGCCTTTTTTTCAGACTAACAAATAAACACTTAACTGTTAGTTATTACAACTTACAAAGCCTCCATTAAGGATCAACCCCAGAAGTTTCAAGAGGGTAACAGAAAAGTGTCCGAGGTTTGGTATTATTACATAATAACCCAGCTAACTTTCAAAATTACACTATAACCTGATATTTTATTTTATTTTACATTAACCCATCAAAAGCAAAAAGCATTTCTAAATGCCTTATTAATCAGACTTTCTAATTATAAAATATTATAGTTAGCTCTTCAGCCTTCCGGGATATTTTGTAATTGTAAGTTGGCTGTTTTTCTTCTCTAATTAGGTAAACCTCTAGGGCACTTTTTGTAATATCCATTTTTTTCTGTAACGAGACTAAATGTATGGGATAGTTTTTGTGAGTAACCCTTAAATACAGTAGACGTGTTATGCATGTGATTGTGCATTGTTAATGCTGAATATCTCCTCATGGCAGATGAACTTGAAAGGGCTGGATGGGCTTCAGGGGCCCGTCTACGTGGGAACTGGGTGTTGCTTTAACAGGCAAGCGTTGTATGGGTATGATCCCGTCCTTACAGAAGAAGATTTGCAACCAAACATTATCGTCAAAAGTTGTTGTGGCCCGAGGAAGAAGAATAGACACAGTAATAAGAAGTACGTTGATAAGAAACGAGCAGTGAAAAGAACTGAGTCGACCATTCCTATCTTTAACATAGAGGATGTTGAAGAGGGTGTAGAAGGTACTGTTTTAGTAAATAAGTTTGTTGTTTCTATCGTTGATTTGCATAATAAATGAATCCTTTTTAACCTGATTGCACATCTTTTTAGCTTAAAAGGCCTAGATTGTGATCTCACAAACTTTCGAAAGTATAAACTGATTTTCACTTGACAGAAAGCATAGGGAAATTACAAAAAGTACCTTGAAGTTTAGCTTATATTGAAAAAGCCCAATTATGTTTGAAACTGGACATCCACTAATAGGTTTGTACTTGTTTTTTAATTAAAAGAAAGAAATCTTCGCATTTGTTCGGGCATGGAAATAAAGAAAAAAAATTATTTTTTTAATAAAAAATGTAATAGTTAAATCAATTTTTAAATTGGAAAAGTAGAAGTAGTTGTGAGTAAAAGTAGAGAAGTAGGCAAAAAGTTAAGAATAGAAATATATTTTAAAGTGAAAAAGTATAATTATTTCTTTTTTTGGGGTGAAGATAATCAAGATATTGCAGATCAACCCAAAAAAGAAAGTGTGAAGATATATGTGGGATGAAAAGAGTAATAGAGATTGATACCAAATGTCTTGCTTGACTTTGACAGGTTATGAGGAGGAAAAATCGCTTCTTATGTCACAGAAGAACTTGGAGAAGCGCTTTGGTCAATCTCCGGTCTTCATTGCTGCCACTTTTATGGAGAATGGAGGCATCCCTCCAACCACAAATCCCGCAACTCTTCTCAAAGAAGCAATTCATGTCATCAGCTGTGGATACGAGGATAAGACCGAGTGGGGCAAAGAGGTACATGCTACTTTTAGTTTTACATTAGTGTAAATTTCAGTTTTGAAAATTTGAAATTTCAAAAGCATTATTTAATAATTACTCCATTCCTCGGGTAATGTTTGTAACTAATCCTTTTTGTTTTGCTGAAAATTGAGATTTTCTTATATGGAATCGTTATGCTTTGCCAGATTGGATGGATCTATGGTTCTGTAACAGAAGATATTTTAACTGGATTCAAAATGCATGCACGAGGATGGATCTCAATCTACTGTATGCCACCTCGCCCGGCGTTCAAAGGGTCTGCTCCGATCAATCTGTCTGATCGTCTGAACCAGGTCCTTAGGTGGGCCCTGGGGTCCATTGAAATCCTTCTGAGCAGGCATTGTCCCATATGGTATGGATACCAAGGAAAACTGCAGCTCCTTGAGAGACTTGCGTACATAAACACCATTGTTTATCCACTCACCTCTATTCCCTTGCTAGCTTATTGTATTCTTCCTGCCATCTGTCTTCTCACCAACAAATTTATCATTCCCGAGGTAAGCAACTAATTTAACTTCGATTACTTCTTTTTCATATTTTTGAGTATTTCTCTTTTTTATCATTAACATGAGATCCTTGTATAAATTAAATGCCTTCAAAATTGCTGATTGGAATTATTTTTCAACATAATTTCTAAAATAAATGAAAAATTATAAACCTTTCCCCAAGGTTTGGAATAAATACAAAACAAGTTCATATAACTTTAAAGATTACAAAACCACTCTTGAGGTTGCACTCCTTTACATTATAACCTTACTGTTAGCGAAACAGAAATTCCTGACCCCATCAATCATTTACATCCCCAGATTTTCTTATGAAAAATTGGGGCTATTTTTAATATACGGAAAAGTTGAAAAAGTAATTGTAAAACACTGCTCGTTTCATGTGATTGTTTATGTTTTTAATTTTTTAAGATACCCTAACCTTAGCTTAAACCTGGTAATCATATATCGTAAGCACCTTATAAATTGTTGCTTCACATCATGCATAGTTGGTGCTTGTTTAAACTTCTGAACTTGATTTCATATTCTCTCGCAGATAAGCAATTACGCTAGCATGTGGTTTATCCTCCTCTTTGTCTCCATCTTCGCCACTGGCATCCTGGAGATGCGATGGAGCGGCGTCAGCATCGAGGACTGGTGGAGAAACGAGCAGTTCTGGGTCATTGGTGGGACCTCTGCCCATCTCTTTGCTGTCTTCCAAGGTCTCCTGAAAGTATTAGCCGGCATCGATACAAATTTCACTGTCACCTCCAAGGCTTCTGACGAGGATGGTGATTTTGCCGAGCTCTACCTCTTCAAGTGGACAGCACTTCTCATACCTCCGACCACTGTCCTCATCCTCAATTTTATTGGGATTGTGGCGGGAGTCTCCTATGCTGTCAACAGCGGGTACCAGTCGTGGGGCCCGCTCTTCGGGAAGTTGTTCTTTGCCTTGTGGGTGATTGTCCACTTGTATCCGTTCCTCAAGGGTTTGTTGGGAAGGCAGAACCGCACGCCCACGATTGTTATCGTGTGGTCGATCTTGCTAGCGTCCATCTTCTCACTGCTGTGGGTCCGGATTGACCCGTTCACATCAGCGACGAGGACTGCTTCACAGACGCAATGCGGAGTCAACTGCTGAGGTGTTTTGTATACATAATATAATATATATACAAGGAAGTAAGAAGAAAACTTGTGTCTAGGGTCCCTATTAAGTTATTGTGTACCGTTTTATCTGTGTTCGAACGAGTGTGTTGGATAGTTAAAATTATCAAACACTGAATGGGCAAAATGGTTAGTTTGTGTTTCCTATGGGGACTCCTGCTGGTATAGTTGTGTATGAAACTTGTTTCAGTCATTTTTGTGTATTAACTATTGAGACAATTGTTGGTGTATTCAAACAAAAAAAAAAGTGATTATTTTTATTCTTCAAACTCAATAATCTATGATTTTAGGGTCTCTCTCTACAGTCTTCTCTTAATTGTGTAGTCCTCCTGCCTTCTGTAACTCCAAGCTTAGTCACGAACTCAGCTTGGAGTTCAAGTTTGACTTGTTTAAATGATTGCTCGGCGAAAGTACAATTTTTTTTATTAAATAAATATTTTATATATACACTCTCTTTCTACAAGCAAATAACACATCTTTCTTGCTTAGAAGATTAATGGAATTCTTACAGTGTTGATCATAAATATTCCAAATATTTTTCTTGTAATGTTTTGGTAAATTATAAAGATTTTTATTGTCAAAAAAGAAAAGAAAAGTAAATCAGCTATCAATAAGCCTCTGCAATAGTTGATGTTCTTGTAACATACTCTTGCTCCCAAATCTAACCCTGATCAGTTCATTCCATGCAACATAATCAGGTGCAATATTCCTTTCCATCATCTCCATCAACACCACCACAGCTTGCTGCAACTCCCCTTGATTGCAAAATGCCCTAATTATGTCTCCGTAACTTTCACGATCGAGCGAGCACCCTCTCAACCTCAGATCCTCCAGCAGCCTCAGTCCAACACCTGCTTTACCCTGACGGCAAAACCCACTGATCAAAGCATTGAAAGTCGACCCAACCGGAATATAACCACGCCCAATCATCTCATTCGTAACCTCAATCCCTTCCTTCATGCGCCCGCTTTCGCAGAACTCTCGAATCAAACTAGCGTAAACAAGAGCACTCGGTAAATCGCCCTCTTCCCTCATTTGATCAAGAATTCGCTTTGCCTCGTCTATGTTACCCTCTTCACACAATCGTATAACACCCAAACTACGATTAGCCACACGAGGAAATAGATTTCTCATGAACTCTAAGAACTCAAGTGCTCTATCCACACAATTCTCCTTGTATAAACCGTATATAATGCTATTATAAGGACCGATACGGTAAACACAACCCTTCTTTGCACCCTCGAGCATCATTTCAAATATCTTAAAACCGTCTCGGGTCTTTCTGGCCGAGCAGAATCCATGTATTAATGTCTCAAATGTGCTAAAATCCCAATTTACGCCGGCCCTTTTCATTTCATCGAACATATCAGTAGCGGAATCCAACATTTCGGAATCACAGAAACCTCTTATCAAAATATTATACGTCTCTGTGTCCGGTAGGTATCCCTTCATCTCCATTTGCCTAAGATACCTGCATGCAGGTTTGACTTTCCCTGCTCTAACGAAACCCTCGAGCAAAGTGTTGTAAGCCACAACATCAAGATTCCCACCGTTTTTCTCCGCTCTCTCTAACACCTCAACCGCTTCGGCTAGGCGTCTTTTGCTGCATAGAATTTCCAACAGTTTAGTCAAGGAAACAATGTCAGGAACAAAACCATTACTAAAGCATTTCTCCATCATCACCAAAGCCTGCACCAGGTTACTCTCTTTACAATACGCGGAAATCAAGATGTTATAAGTCACGTCGCTGAATTCCTCCATCTCGTTCGTTAGGCTCCGGGCTCTACCGACCTTTCCATTCTTACAAAGAGCGTAAATCAGTGTATTGTACACGACTGCATTTGGCTTGATACCGTGACCCTTCATTACCTGGAGCAGCTTAAACCCGTCGCCTATCCTATTCGTCAAACAGAAACCTTTCATCAAAATCCCGTACGAGTAATCATCACCCTTCACTCCACTGCCCATCATTTTCTTCCTATAGAACTCCCTGGCAATGTCGATGTCTTCCTTAACCAGGACATCAAGAATCGTGTTCAGCAGTTTCAACGAAGGTGGAGCCTTCCCAAACTTGATCACCAGATCGAGCACTCCGATCACTTGCCTCGTCATTCTCGCCCGCCCGAACCCGCGAACAACGGTGATGAAAATGTCATCGTCGGGGGGCGAACCGATTCTCTGGGGCATTTCGTCGAGCACTTTGTCGACGGTCTGGAACTGTCGAAAAGTGCAGAGCTTGTGGATTAAAGCTCGGTAGGTGGAGGGAGTGTGGGTGAAATTGGGAATCTTGGAAGCCCATTCGAATGTTTGGAGAGCTTGGTTTGCGGATTTTTGTTCTAAGATGAGATGGGCTATTTGCTGATTCGTCGGCACTAAGACAGAGGTCGCCGTTGCTATGAATCTTGATTGAATCTTCGAGCAGCGCAGTACCCTTTTGTTTGAATGATTAAAGAAACAATTAGACATTTGGGTTTTCCCTTTTTTTTTTTTTAAGGAAGAGTTTTTACTGTTATAATTATTGTTTTTTTTCAGAAATTTCAGAAAATGTATAAAAGAGCCGCAGAGCAAAACTGTCTCTCTCTCCTTCGAACCTGCAACTCTTTCCCCAAACTCACTCAGATCCAAGCGAATATTCTGAAGCTCGGTCTCCGGAACAACCCTTTAATCCTGTCGAAATTCATCTCCGTTTCATCGGGCCTTCATGCTATCCACCACGCTTGCTCTTTCGTTTTCTCCGGGGAATCAGAGACCCGTTACTACGACAACTTCCTGTTCAACACCGTTATCGAAGCTTACGCAGGGACCGCTAAATCTAAGCTCACCGCCGTACGTTTCTACAAAGAAATGCTTAGCCATGGCGTCGAGCCCAATAACTACACCTACCCATTTCTTCTCAAGGCCTGTGCCGGCATCCGGAGCTTGGGTTTGGGAAAAACGGTTCACGGGTCGGTTACGAAACTCGGGTTTTCCGGCGACCTCCACGTTGCCAACGCCATGACTCACGTATACTGCTGCTGCGAGAACGGGATTACGTTGGCAGAGAAGGTGTTCGATGAAATGTCCCAGACAAATTCTGTTTCCTGGAGCACGTTGATGGGTGGGTTCGTGAGGTGGAGAATGTCGTCCGAAGCTATCGGGCTGTTCGAAAGGATGCGGGCCGTTGGCGTGAGGCCCGACGAAGTCACCATGGTGATGGCCCTATCCGCGTGCGCTGATTTGGGAGCCCTCGAGCTCGGAAGACAGATCGAGTCTTACATAGAACACGAAAAGCTCGAGATGAGAACCGAGCTTTGCAATGCTCTGATCGACATGTTCGTGAAATGTGGCGATGTCGACAAGGCTCTGACGTTGTTCAACAGCATGTCTCGAAATAAAAGGACGGTTGTTTCTTGGACTTCGGTTATATTTGGCACAGCAATTAACGGCCGTGGTTTAGAGGCTGTTCGGCTGTTTGAGGAGATGAAACGGGCTGGGGTGGGCCCGGATGATGTCACTTTCATCGGCTTGCTGACGGCTTGTAGCCATGCGGGTTTAGTTGAAGAGGGGAAAAGGTATTTCGAGGTGATGGTGAAGGATTATGGAATCGTGCCTCGGATAGAGCATTACGGATGCATGGTGGATTTGATGGGTCGAGCTGGATTAGTGAAGGAGGCTTTGGCGTTCGTGGATAGCATGCCTGTGGCGCCGAATCCTGTTATATGGCGGACGTTGATATGCGCGTGTCGTGCTCAGGGTAAGTTGAGTCTCGGTGAAAAGTTAACGAAGGGTCTCATTGAAAACGAGCCAATGGAGGAGGGTAACTATGTAATGCTTTCGAGCATTTACGCGAAAATGTCTGATTGGGGAAAGAAGAGCAGGGTTAGGGAAGTGATGGCGAAGAAAGGGATTAGGAAGGTTTCAGGGAGCACTGTGATTGAAGCTTGATGATGGAAATTTAGGGTGAAAATCGAAGTTAGTTTGTTGGGGGAGACAAAGCAGGGCCTAAATAGTCGAAACTCATGGGTGACTGAACAGGGGGATTTGAAGAAAAATGGACTATAAATATTTTTCTTTGGGATTGCCTTGCTCTTAATCGACTTTTTGGGTTTGATCTATTGCTTGGTTCTCTTGTCTCTACTCATACTGAGATCTGGAGAGTGGAGAGTAGTAGTAGTAGTACTGAGAAGAAGCTGCCTTCCATGTCGAGGGTGCAATGATCAAACTGGTATCCATGGTGATCTCTCTAGGTCAGGTGGATAATCAAACTTGTTTTAGCTTTCCTTTCCACTCCAATGGAGAATATGACCGATCATTTATTTGGTCGGACTTCTTCAAAGTTTTTCCGCGTACAGCACATTTGAAATATCTCTTCCGATTCAAAATCGTGAGGTTCTGTTACTGTGTTTGTTGTTCTGATTATACTTGATTCGACTGCATTTTAACTGCATCAAGAGAATACCCCTTTTTTGTATCTAAATGACAAAGTAGTTATCTTTTTCTTGTGAGGAGCTTCAAAACCAAAATGGTGTGTAGCCATAGCATTTGGTGATGCTGTTTGTATCGTTGGAACTAGGTCAACAAGAGGATTTGAGCTTCAAAATCAAATGATGTGTAGTTTGTCAACATCATTGGAACAATTTAAACATGAGGATCGCATATAAATGAACACAATGATGTTTGTTGTTTAACATGCTACATATAAGAAAAATGAATGTGCAGTAACTGTGGAGTTAGGGACGGAAGCAACTACATAAACTACGAGGTGTCCAGGATTGTCGTTGACTATTTGCAGGAACTGCTCAAAACGTCATGAGGACAAGAATTTTGAAGTTTACGGAAGAAAACACAAAGTACCAACAATCAGCTGAAGTTAGTCCAGGGGTAGCAGGATAGGATGGGCAAGTCATACCTAGGGTTGACCAGACGAAAAGTAAAAAGGCTTCTTAGCTCAAGAAAATGTGGACACCAAACCTATATGGGGACTCTTGTAATCCTAAGATGAGAGAATTCAAAATTTATAAAAACTACATTTCAATAACATGTTGAAAGACTTGTAAGTAGGCTCTATTATAACTTTACACAAATGCCCCTGATGTATATCCAGAGTCAACAGTTAGGTAAAGAAGAGCATGCCATTGCTCAACTTCAACCAAATTATAATAACAAACGTTTGTTCTTAACTTATTCGTTTAGTATTATATTCAACTGAAGAATATTATAAGCGGGAATTGTGGATCTTGAATAATCTATAGCCAAAAAGCATCACAAATACTTCGATTCAACCAGTGAAAGTCTAAAACGGCACAGAGTAAGTGTTGAAGAAACAGGTAGCAGCAGTAAGATATAGATCAATGAAAAACGAAACTAAAAATATATAGTAGTATAAAGACTTTTGCTTTTTAACTCAGCAACATAACGAAGAAGAATGCGTTCATGTTCCTCTAAAACAAACGAGTAACGACATACCTATATCACCATCCACTTGAGATTCGCTGAAAAAACACCAAAGAACAATCTGCATAACCACCCCAAAACAAAATTCTTCCTAAAGATTTATTCCAACGGAGCATCTGAATCAAAGTTAGGCTTTCGTGTCTCCCCTTTTCTCATTCCCATCTCCACCGGCTTCGCCCAACAGCTTCCCTTCCTCCTCCTCACCATCATCGACCTGTGCCTTCTTCTGCGCGTCCTTTGCCTTCAAAGCCTGCAATTTGGAGTGATTGTAATACCCAACCCCCAGGAAAGCCAATCCGTATCCGAACAGATTCAAGGGAGTGACAGTGTCCTTAATCACAGACCAAGAGAAAGCAATCAACAGCCAATCCTTGACAACACCAGCCACATTCATGGTCAGAGCCGAAGTCTTTCCCACCAACAAGAACACAG